>JANKYE010000007.1:8902615-8920538 GCA_032467995.1 Erythroxylum dillonii | reverse complement strand
CTCACTTTCACCATTTTGAGTCCTCTTCTCCACAAAATCTCACTCTCTTTTCGGCTCTCTCTTTTCCTCACTACACCAACATAACTTATTCTTCTTTGCTTGGGTTTTTTATCTTCTAACTTTCACATGGGCAGGTCAAAGCTTCAGTGTTCGTCTTCAATGGCGGCGTGGACGACGGGACGGAAGCGACCGACGAAAGCACCAGAGGACGATAGATGGTCGGAGGAGAAAAGGAAGACCGAAGATGCGAGGAGACCACCGGAGTCCAGATCCACACTAGGGAGGGGCGGTGAAGGGCGATAGACGGCGGCAGACGGACGGCAGGCGACGGACGAGTGGCGACAGAGAAGAGAGAAGATAGTGGGTGGCCGAAGGTCGAGAGGGGGGTGGTAGTTTTTTTTATTATTTGCAAATTAGTCCCTAAGTTTTCGAAAGTTTGCGGAACCGTCCGGATTTTTCTGGTATGTTCGGTATCGGTCGGTACCGATCAAAAACGGTCGGTACCAGCCGAATTTTTTGCCCGATACAATTGTTAACGTTCCGGTACCGAACCCCGGCCGGAACGGAGCGTTCCGGCCGGTACCGTCCGGTACGGAACGGTATTCAATTCTTTGGTACGCGCATCTACGTCACGATGTGGTGAAGAGTTATAGATTAATTTAAACCCTAATTATCTTTTTCACTTTTTTTCATTATAAAATATGCATCCATCGGTCAAGACAGAGGTGTACTAAGCCAGTTGTCCAAAGCTTTTTTCTTCTTCTTGTTTTCTTAATTTGAGGGAACCTAATCATCACCAAGCTAGTGTCTAATGATATAATCGTAAAACTGAAGAAACTCTTCTCCGATAGTTGATTTCCAAGTCTATATAATTCCAAGTTTCCAACCATGTCGGGAATTTGCTGACTTTTACCACGTTTAACACGGGAGGTTCTGCCATATAATCGGTGGTGACCCTATGTAAGTGACAGGCGCTGTTTTAACTACTTTTTCTTATTAAAGTGATAGCTGATCGCAGCCTTAGCATCAGGCGCACTCAGGTAAACCCTAGTTATGTGCACCTTAATGACAAAATTACCCTCAAGTACAATTCCTTCAAGCAAGTGGCTAATCCAGTTTAATGCTAGGACTGGACTCACGGGATAACTCAACCGCAATATTATAATGTTCGTTAACGCTAACTATCATCACTGTCTGTTATTGTTTCAGTACAATCAGTACAAGTGTCAAGTATGCTCTGCTTCACAGATTTCAGCTTTGTGCTTAGGCCTTAATGCTTGCTCTCCTTCTCTCTCTAAAATGTCAGCCTTCGTTTTGGGTTTCTAGGTCTGTCTACTCTGATTGAAGTTGACCTATATCTCTTTCCCCTTCTTTAGGTTTGATATGCATAGCCAAGATCACAGTAAGAATCACAGTTCAGGTTGGTTCTAGTTCTTTACTTTATGGCTTTGACCCCTGCTTTCCCTAGCATTTCGTGTTCTGTTTGTGGTCTTGATCCATATACTTTCTTGGGTTCTATTTAATTTAATTTTATATTGTTTTATTTTACTACTCGCTATTTGTTTATTCGTCAGAAAAGAGGTTCTGGGTTTGTTGTCTTTTATCAAAATACGTTCAAGCTGAGTTCTTTCTGTTCTGTGGTAGTTTCCGAGTCTTTTCTCTAGAGTAGTTCCCATCTTTATGTGTGGCTATATCTTTTTTCCTTGGAAGATACGCTATTGAGTTTATTGCTGAATTTGCAGGGCACGAGGGCCATGGCGTTCATGTGTGTCATAAATGTGGATGGCCCTTTCCAAATCCACATCCAAGTGCAAAGCACAGGCGTGCACACAAGAAGGTTTGTGGAAACATCGAAGGGTATAAGTTAGACGGCTCGGAGGAGGCTCACCATTTGGCTGTTTCTGACGACGAACATTTGTCTGATGGAGATCACAAAACCCCTAGTGAGTTTGCTTGATCCCATATTAGTATCTAATCTTTTTCGTTATTGTATGTCCCGAGGCATATGGACTGAACATAAGTTTCCAATTCTGGATGGTCAATTGTTTCTTCCGATGGCTTAATACTCCGTAGAAAATAGAAGGAAACTGAAGGTAAATCTTACTAATTAGATAGTGGATTGCATTCATGAACTAATATTTGCTGAATTTGGTCATACAAGGTCCTAAGAGTTTGGAGAGAAATTATAATGAAAAGGGCATTGGTGCGATGGGGAAAAGTTCAAGTAGATCAGAATATGGTGTATTTTCAGATGCTGTTGCAGAACTCCCAGATGGTGGATCTTCCCCGGGAATTGAACAGAACCTTGTGGATGTTGAGAAATTTGCAACCCATGTAGAGAAGATTGATGAAAATGGGGGAATAATGTCTCATTCTAACGAGGGCACTGTGATTCCAGGTAAGCTTTCAACACGATAAGTAATTGATATCGTTGTTGTTAGGGTAAATTTAAATGACAGTGAAAAAAAAAGAATGCAAATTTCTATTGATTAGGTGAATTTAAATATTTTGAAGAAGATATCTGTTGATGTTGGAACTAACATATGTGTCCTTTCTTTCATCTTTGCCGCAAATTGTTTAAGTCTCAACTGCTGTCATTGGCTTGGTGGCTACGATTAAAGAGAGCAAGAAGAGCAACGATAGCGAGGATTTGATAGAAAATGTTGCAAAGCAAAATGAAGATGCCAATTTGGATGTGCAAGTGCGAGATGCTTTGGTGTTTCCTGTAGAATGTGCAGAGAAAACCTCAGATGTAGTGTCTGAAATGGAGAAGACACAGCATACTATCTCAGATGCTGGAGATATTCAATTGAAGGAAGAAACAAAAGAATCCAATATGATTCCCAATAAGCAGTCCCCTGAAGTTGAATCTGTTGACTTCATTAAAGACTCTGTCGATATAGCTCAGATTGAGACTGATGTTGTTAAAGGAATGGAAGCAACCAATTCAAGCAACTCAATTGAATCTCACAGTGTAAAAGGAGAAGCAAATGAAAACATGTTTGTGTTTTCACTTCCTGCTGGTCTACCTGCAGTAGACAATCCTGCTGTCATGGTTGAAGGTTTTAGAGACCATAAAGAAGGGAGATTACCCCAAATTGTGCTTGTAGACTCACTTGAAATAGGTAATGATTTTAAAGGCTCCATTCCTGAGGGTAATTCTTGCACTTCCAATTCCAGTCTGTTGACTGAAGACACTGAAATCTCTGTATTGGATGTGGATATTAAGGGTAAGCATGAATACAAAGAACAAAAAGAGAAGCCTATACTTCAAGAATTGCCTAATGAAGGAGAAAGTGTGATGCCTCAGGTTGCTGTAAAAATCAATGAAAACAAGCAATCAGAAGAATTAGGAACCATTGCTGCCGTGCCAGTTGAGTTGGAGAGCAGTACTGTTCAGTCACCTTTTGACAATAAGATTGCTTCGTATGTCATGAGCATAGAGGAACATGCGGTCGACTTGCCTAACGTTGGTCCTATGGCAGGACCAATGGATGCTGAAGTCAGGCAGACAAGTTTAGCTGGGAATGATCCAGGTGATTCTGAAAAGACTAGAAATGATAGATGTGATGTGGGTGGAAACAATGACAACAAAAGAAGTACAGAAAACATAATAACAACGGCTGAGGTTAATGCATCAGCCAACTTACTTGGAGTTGAAAATGCCACTGCTCATGAAGGAGATAAGATTGAAAGATACGATGTATCTAAAATTGCAGCCGGAAAACATGACTTTGAGGGGAATCTTGCAATGGACACGACTGATGTAGCTAAATCTGTTAGTGATCATCATGAATCTTGTGTACAGACAGAAAGTGCTAGTGATGAGTCTGGGATAAAGTCATCAGAACCTGAAGGCAAGTGCATCGTGTCAGCTCAAGATACTCAGGAAAATGGAGAGGAAATTGAAAGCAATGCTAGCGGCAAATTAGATGTGGAGTATCCTGATGGACTTAGTGCTGTTGCTGATTCTGATAACCGCAAAGATGTGGAGGCACTTGAAAAATCTTCACAAGAGGGCATAAGAAATGAGTCTTTAGCTTCTGCTACGGATAGGTTATTATCCATAAATAATAATGCCAGTATTGAAGATCAAACTAGAGATTTCTGTGGGGATGCATTTGGAACATCTAAGTCTTTACCTGGCCAAAGTGATAATAATTTAGATACTACTTCTGTTATACAACAACTAGGTCCATCTGCAACTAACTTGACCGTGGACTCAATTGGTCAAACTCAGAGTTTGGAGGGTCATTGCAGTTCTATTTCAGGTACATATTTACCGAATTCTTTTTCCATTACATAGTGAATTAGTGATTATGGCTTCTTGCTATCTTGAACCTTTTTATGTAGCTAATTGTGTTAGTGATAAATTATATATATGACTAGAATTATAGTTTAAATAAAATATTTTAAATTTTATTTAAATTAATATATATTAAATAAATAATATGTATTGCTTTAGTTATAATGTATTCTTACTTTGTATGTAACTTTTTACTTATATTATATTTAGAATAGTCCGTGATTACTAATAATGGTATCATCTTTATAAATATTTATTATTAATTTCATATAAATTAGAATTATTTTCGCAAGAATTTATTGGCAAATTAGGGTGAGTGTATATGTATGTATATATATATAAATGAAATGAGTTCACTTGATAACTTATCTTTTTATGTAAGTTTTGGATCCTGAGGATGGCCCCATATCATTTGACGACATTCAACCATGTTATCTTCCATGCTTTGAGTAACAAACGACCACAATCTTTGTAATGCATTTTTGTCATGGCTCAGTGCTTTCTACTCATTCGGACGTACCGGCAGTTGTTGATACTGAACTTCTGCCATCCAATAATTCGCAAGCGTTAGCTGTTGTAGATGAATCCAGCCTTGAAATCCCAAAAGCCGCAACTGAGGATGAGAAATCGGGTGTTTTGGAGCCACCTTCTTTCATGACATTGGTTCAAGACCCAAAAGTTAGTTCTGATGTTGAAATCCAAACAGTTTCTCAGGCAAAACCTGCTGAAGCGCAAGCTGGTTGGTTTCCTTCTCTTACTAATGTGGTGAATGAATCACAAGGGAGAAAGAAGAATGAAGAGATTATTACAAAAGTTACAAACTGGAGTGCTGGGAAGCGACACGCTCCCTTGAAGAGTCTTCTGAGTGAGGCAACCACATCTACATCACCTAGTCCCGTGGAAAATCAATCAACAAAGGACGTTAAGAGTGAAACAGGGAAAGAATGGAATTCTCCAGCAAGGTATCCTGCAAACATAAAGAGAGAAAAAAGGAAAGTCAAGGGTAAACCATACTGGGCACAATTTGTGTGCTGTTCATCTGTTAATTAGATGGGTATGTATGGTGGTTTGAGTTCCACTTATGTAGGAAAACTATAACGTGTGATATTTTAGCTATAGTTTTGAATATTAAGGGTAAATACATTTCTTATTCTTTAGGTCTACAATTGATTTTAACATTAGATTGGATGATCTCACTTTGTCTAAAAGACTTAAAATTTAAGTTCAAATTATTAGGGTTGAGCAAGATCCCACAACAATTATATCAAATGATTTATCATTTACCAAATCATGTTGTAGATCTTAATTTTATAAATTCAACTTCTGAGGCTTTATACATGGTAGCAGATTGAGCTTATGATCAAACTACTTTTATCTAGATACCAAAACAATTGGCCCATCTAAGTTTGAAAAATTGATGCCAACAAAATAGGTTACTAATTCCTAAAAGGTATTCCATGCTTCTCATAAGCATTATATCCATACTACTACTCTTCCTATTTTCATGACATTGAGAGATGGATCTGTTAAATTTATCTACACCAGGCTCAATGATGAACAACTTGGAGCATCTAGCACATTTGACCCAATTTTAATGTTGCAAGCAATCTTATCACATTAAGTGCCTGTTTAGATAGGCTTATATCAGTAGAGCTTTTATCAGTAAAGTTATTTTGAGAAAAACTTGTCTAAGAAGCCAGTTGACTGTTTGGTTATCAATTAAAAAAACTTTTTTGAAAGAGCTTCATATAGTAAACTGTTTGGTAACATAAAAATAAAAAGTACTTTTTTATTAATTTTAACTATATTTTATTTTGTAATAAAAATTATTTATGCATATAAATAATATTTAAAGTGTATTAAATAATATGCAAAACACAATATATTATGTTTACATTTGATTTGAAAGAATTCAACTACTATTCGATCTTTCATGAATGGAATGAGTTTACATTTACTTTACAATTGTTTGACAAATTAACTTCCATTTAAATCGTGACATCAATAATTTCATGCTTTGAATACATGTATTATGCAAACATTGCTGTAGACTTTGAGGTTTAATTCACACCACTACACGAGATGTCTCATTTACACCTTACGGTTACCTATTTCTTAGATAACCATCTTGTAGGAAATTATTTTAAGAGATGTCTCATTTTCTTGTAGGAAATAAAACTAATATGAAAAATAAATATTAAAACATATAAAAAACTAAATAATATTATAATCCCAAAATAAATATTCAAGTTGAATAAATAGTTAAATACATAATAAATTATGCATTTTATTGTAATACAAGAAAATTTGCAATATGTTCCCTTGCATCATTCATCTCGTTATTTTATGGCTCGTCTAAATGATTTTCTTCAATGTTTTCTTTTTTATTGATTTCTTCATTTGTAGGAAGTAATTCATCATCTTCATCATACGGAGAAAACTCTTCATCCATTTGAGCATTTAACCTTATAAAATTATGAATGACCACTGAAGCAATTATAATTTTAACTTGCTTTGGAAAAGAAAAACTGGGCATTTGATGTAAAATTTTTCACCTATTTTTTCAAACGCTAAATGTTCTTTCGATTGTGCATCTTATAGAAGAATGTGCATTATCGAATATTTCTTTCTTAACTCTTGGAAGACCAGCACGTCGAAAATTAGGAAGATGATACGTCTCACCTTTGTATGGTCCTAAATAACCTTACATGTAAGGATATCCTGCATCTACCAAATAATATTTTCCTCGATTCCAAATTAAAAAATAAATAAATAAAGAAGTACTGAATTATTAAGAATAAATAAAAAATATAAAGTTATCCGTCACAAACCTCTAGGTGGATGAGGGAAGTGTAATATAACATTACGCAAAGCCTCCATAAAAATTCGAGCATTATGTGCTATGCCTTCCCAACCATCCCAAACAAAAGTAAAGCACATATCAAAATCACATACAACCATTACATTTTGCGTAGAAATGTCTTTTCTCCCAATATATTTTATTTGATTGGACCTTGGAGCTATAACTGGTATATATGTTCCATCAGTTGCTCTAATGCAATCTTTAATAAAAACGTCCTTCTCCATTCTAAATTGTTGATGGCATCTATCTCTATGGCCATTAAGCATCTCCATTACAAACATTCATCCAGTGTGAGGGGATGTTCTACATAGTTTTTCAATATAATGGTCTATGGTTATGCTACTCCAGTTTGAACCATATGCAAAATATCTTTTTCAATCTCTTCATTATATTCATAATCATTATCAGAATCATTATCAGAAGATGACATTTGTATAAAAATATATAAAAGTAATAATAAGCTTATTGTATAATAAGGTAATATAGCAATAATCATAATACAATAATAATAAAGTATAATTTAATTCATTACAACAAAATTAACCAAATAGAAATCCAATACGACACATTACAAGTAGCGAATTCCAATACAACTCATTACAAGTAGTCCAATATTAGTAACCAAATACATGTTTAATTTATTACAAAAATCACAATCATTTCATTTTCTTAAGTCATTCGATTTGAAGATCAACATCCTTAAGTTCAACAAACATCTCTCTATTTTCCTTCTTCAAAAATAATTTGGTAGCTAACATAAACAGTTCACCTCCCCTTTTTATTTTATTTATACTTCGTAAGATGTCCACTACCTCAAAAATGCTACAACGAAGTTCATCTCTTTTAATAGAGCTTATTAAAGTTCTACTCTCTACTATATCACATATATGGTCCAAATGTTTACATAACCTTTCTGTTGCCCCTGTTCTAGTATCATGTTTCTTTCTTTTTTTTCCCTTTCCTTTTGTAGAAGTTCCTAGAGTTGGAGTTGATGAACCAATCTCATTATTAATATTTTCAATTTCTTGATTGACAGTATAGTCCTAAAAAAAGTTATCATCAAGATCGGTATCAACTAGGCTTTCTCTAAACGGCACATGATTCATTTGGTACAAAACCTAAAGATGGTGCCCAAGCTCCTTCCCCTATAGCTGCAACATCTTTAAATAAAATATTCAGTTGTTCAATATGTTTCAAACCTTTAATTTGAAATTTGGAAGCCTCGGGACTTCCCTACAATAATATTGTTTAAGTTATTAAACTGTCAAGTAACATTAGAACATTATAAATCTAAAGCTTAAATGCTTACCTTCAATTTCTTTTCTCACCATTCGTCACTTGCATCAATAGTTTGATTAGTATGATCCCATCCTAGTCCAGTTTCCTTACCTACTAAATTTGTCCAAAACTGCCAATCCTTTTTTAATCCATTCCATTTATTCTTAAATTGTTTGTATTCATAATTCTTCTTAGCTTCATGAGCAAACTTTGAAACTATACTTTTCCCTCCAACCTTGTTAAAGTGACCATTTAATCGATTTTCAGCTAATATCTCTTTCACAAAAATTTTGACTAAAATTTCAAGAGTTCTATCATTCTACTCCGCTTTAACCCCTTTTTTTCATTTATCTCTACCTTGAATATCTTGACCTAGTATTGACATTTTTATCAACAACAAAATCCCCACTGCATATAACAATGAATTTAGCAAGTATAAGAAAATATAAAAGCATAACCAAAATGACATAGACAAAAGCATAATAAGCATTAAATCTTTTGTGAACTCAGCGTTAAAAGCATAACGATGATTTGTATGGTAATGTTAAGCCTTTGAAAAGCAGTAAAAAAAAGAAAAAAAAGAGGGATATAAATTCAAAGCAGACATAACCCACCTCAGGAAGTAAATTACAGAAACTAAAGGATATCAAGGACTGCGTTTGATCACATAAAACTACTTGGACATTGTAAAGACATTTAAATCATAATATCAAATTGTTGGATTAAAAACAACAAATCGATAAATAAGCATGAATTTAATCCTTATTTAATCATTAATAGCATGACTGCCAAGTATTAATATCACATTCACATAACTATTACTGCCATAAATATAAATATCAAACTACAAAATTTCCTCTTTCAGCAAATCTTCAAATAAAAAACGTGATCTTTCAACTTTTTTCCAACTGCTAAAATTCAATACACACACACACACACACAAAGTAGAAAACGAAAAGCCATTAAAATACTCGACAATTCAGCAAAGAAGCCTCACATGACTAGTTAGATTACTAATACGACATAAGTTTAACTTCCACTTCCTCACCTCTCATAACACCAGTAACCACTATTTAGACAAATTCCCTGAGCCCATTTCTCTAACACAACTTTTTCTCTCATCCAATTTTTCCAATTCCCATTTCAATTCTCACATATTATCTTACTACTAAGCCTAATTCACGTTCCCAAATATAAATCCACCTCTAAACTTGATATGACAGTAAAGGGATCAAGGATTGAAATCTCAGCGAGAATAAACTTTAACAAAATACAGACTCAGTGCAATGCATTAGTAAGTAACCTTGCGTTCCAAGTTTCCAGAAGCCTCGATTTTTCCTGCCAATCGAACAGAAGAAACAGCAACCTACGAATCAAAAGAAGTGGAAGCAACGATGGAGAGAAAAACTACCTCTGGATCTTGCAATCTCTGGCAAATTTGGCTACGCTCTACACTCTTAGGTTGTTTAAGGAAGACCATATAGTGGGCTGTAAAGAAGAGCAGAGGCAGAGAGGAATGGACTAGATCGCAGAGCAGAGGCAGAGAGGAGAGAGGAATTTTGGTTTGACTTTCGAGAGAGGTTTTTTAAACTTCAGATATTATAAACGTAAAGCCTACTAAAAAAAAGCTAAAATGAGATGTTTTTTTGAAAAGCTCCAAATTTGAGCTTCTTAAAAAGTTATATTTTAGCTTCCCAAAAATCCATTTCTATTTAAAAAGTGCTTTTAGATTTTATGGTCAAACACTCATTTTTATTTAAAATAGCTTTTGTAGTGGAAAAAAGTGCTTACTTACCCTCCAAAAGCTCAACCAAACAAGCATTAAGAAGGAAAAAAATAGACCTCGTATCTAACTTGTAAATTCTAATGGCTAACTTGTATCTATTAACCATCATTAAGGACACTTTATATGGGATGTTGACCCATCTAGATACGAACCAAACTGTGAAATATGTCCTACTTTAAATTAGGATGGATCTGACGGTGAAGATGAGAACTATGTTCATAAAAAGCATGCAAGGCTCAAACGTAGAGGAAGACAACATCCTTGCATAGAAATTCATCATTGTTAAATTTCAAAACAATTTCATCCTAAATGTGATGATCATAACCTAGATTTGAGACCATGGGTTGGGCTTAAAAATTCACAACCCAAACTTAAGAGTATTCATGAACTACTTAAAGTTGTTAGAAAGCAACATTATCTTTTTAAAGATAAAATCCACGAGAAAGCTGAACCCATTAATCCTTCAATTCATATTGCTACTCTAGCACTTATTCCATGTATGATTATACATCTTTATAATACAAAATTTCCTTATGTACAAAAAAAAAAAGACAACACTAATAAGGTTATTTCAAACCTTTATATTCATGCTATAGAAATTTCTTCCTATAGTATCCTTGCATCAAATTCCAATAATGAGGTACTTAATCTGTTGTTTTGAATATAGTTTTTTGATGCATTGATTATAAGTTTGATGGTCTTAATCAACAAACACAAGCTACTAAAAAACAGGTAGGATCTATATACTTTCAAAATCAAAAGTTGTTACTTCTTTACGAGATCAAATGGTCCAACTTGATGTTGATTTAAGACAATAAATTGATACTCAATATTTTGGATCTGATTTCACTACAAAAGAAAAAGAACTCCCATGAGTTAAAGAAATACTTCAACGTATAAAGGCAGATATGTAAGAAGAACAGTCAAAAAGTATTTATGGGGCTTATCCTACAATATTTCCAGTTATCCAGCCTATTTATTCAACCTCAAATTATCTTGAAACAACTGAATATGAAAAGGTGTTTAAAACGAATTATTCTTTACTAAAACAACAAGCTACTCACCAACCCATTGGCAGATCAAAACCTCAAAAACTCAAGACTAAAAAGTAAAGCGATCCATCACACTCATACACCAAACTTGTTGATCCTTAAATAAAACCTTTACTAATTAAAACTCAACCAAATTCACCTCCTAGAACCCAACATATTCCATCAATTAGGAAAGAAAAATTCCCTCCACAAGAGTTTATTGTAACTCTAAAACTGGTCTTTGAATTTGGTACAGATGAATCTAAAAGCCAAATATTTAACTATTTTGAAATTTATAAGTAATTACAGACTTGTCAGAATTAGCTTAGTTAATGATGGCTATACCAGATTCTTCTCAACAGATTGAGGTTGAAATTAATGAAGCTAAATCAATATGGATTAAACCCATCAAACCTCTACCACCACTTATGCAATTACCTCCATCCAGATCCACCTCAAGACCCTGGTTTACTTTTGATGATCTTCCACTGAAAAAATGGAGAGATCATCTTTATAAGTTTAGTGCTCAAATTGATTTACAAATGACTCAACCTAATACTACTTTACGAGATATCTTGTCTGGTTTTACTTCTCGTTTCATTAGTAATTTACAGGAATAGTGGAAAAGTTTGGATGACTATCGAAAACTCCAATATATTCAAGTAACATCTACCAGTATTCTTCTTGATATTATCCATAAAAAAATTCATTGGAGATTTTTAGCTTATTGAAAAGCAAACTTAACAAGAATATTTTGAAATAAAGTGTTATTCTCTAGATCAGAGAGATCTTCAAAGTCATTTTCAACGTATGGCGGAACATTATTATTTGTTTAATGGTTTCAATGATGTTAACTTCGTTATACATTCATAGCATCTCTTCTAGATGAACTTCGTAGTTCTCATATCCTTATCCTCTTTGGAAGAATCCAAAATTCTTCATTCATTCACTTTTCAAAAAGAATAAGCATATCAATCCTACCAAGGCTACTCATCCTAGAATGAATAGTGATGAATTGAAGATAGCAAAAGAGGAATGTGTTATAATACTTCAATAAGGATTAATTGAGACTACAAAATCATATTGAACTTATCAAGCCTTTTGTGTGAATAAAAGAGCTTAACAACAAAGAAGGAAAAAGAGGTTGGTCATTGATTATTAACATCTTAATATATTCATTAAAAATGACAAGTTTCCACTACCAAAGATCAATACTCCAGTCTTATTTCTTAAATAAGCAAAAATCTTCTCTAAGTTTGACTTCAAAGTAGGTTTTTGGCAATTAGGAATAAACCTACACGAGAGATGCAAACCAACTTTTTACATCCTGAATGCTCAATACCAATGGATTGTTATGTCATTTGGACCTAAAGTCACTCCATCACTAATTCAATGGAATATGATAAAAATTTATGAGCTCATTCTACCTCGTGCCTTAATCTACATTGATGACATTTTACTATATTCCAAAACCATAAAGATCATATAGCACTACTTCATTCTTGTTTGTATTATAAAGCAATATAGGATCATGCTCTCAGCTAAAAAGAGTCAAATTGGATCATCCAAGATAGAATCTCTAGGTATGAGCTTTCATGACAGATTTTATCAACCCAGCCTACATATTGCCAGTGAATTATTGTATTTTCCTAATGAAAATCTCAGCTTAAAGCAAATACTACAATTCCTTGAAATTGTCAATTATATCATGAATTTTATTCCATACTTGACTAATTATATAAGCTCCTTATCAAGATTGCCGAGAAAGAATCCACCATCATGGAGTAAAGAGCATACTAAAGTTGTCTAGTACTTAAAACAAGTGAGTCAACATCTCCTGATAAAGGACAACATATCCTTCAGGCATATGATAGTGATCATTATTAGGGAGCTGTCTTGATTGAAGAAGTTGATAAGAAACATCATTATTGTGGTCAAGCTAGTGGCCAGTTTAAAGAATGAAAAAAAACATTATCATATCATCTACAAGGAGATTTTGGTGGTAAAGAAAGGCATTGAAAAGTTTAATTTCTACCTAAGCCCATATCATTTTGTGGTGGAAATGGACCACACATCTCTTCCCTAAAATCCTGTAGCCTAACAAAAAGATTTTGCTTAACAACAATTAATCTGTTGGAAAGATAGATTCTCTTACTATAAATTCATAGTCTTCCATATTAAAGGTCATAACAATGTGCTTGCTGATTTCTTTTCAAGACCTCGAAACGTAATTCAAATTCTTACCCTTGTTTTTAAAAAAAGCAATCCCTCTCCTTTTCTTCCTGACCATGGATCTCCCTCTTTATGCAAGAGTAAAAAAACCCTTTCCTCCTATTACTAGAAACCTACCTAAGAACTTAGAAGAGATTGTTGTTCTTCTCAAGAATAGCCTCTTCTATTATCTCCATCTCATTCTCATAACTCTTAAATTCCACCACATCCGCACCATTTTGATATTCAGACACTTTATCGTACCTTGCATCATTTGTATGATTCTCTCACAAAAACCAACAATATGGCATATTTGGGCTTTATTTACCCTCTATGTATATCCTATTGCCTTGTCTGCACTACATGTCTATCAACATTTGGCCAATCTCGCCAATGCAAATTCTCTATCATGGACTTTCTAGGCATGTTTCCAATCATTGATCAAATGACATATTCGATTGGGTCAAATGCTTAACAGGTATCAATTATGGAGTATTCCTTTGAAAGAATAGAAAGCCCTGTCTTTCTTTATAGCATGCAATATGATTGAAAACTGTTATGTGTACACTATCAATCATTTTCAACTTTGAAAAACCTTCATTGAATGGCCCAAAAATCAAAGGAACTTAATGTATGATCTTTTCCATTTCCTTAATCACCTTAATCATTATCTAAAAATCAACAAACCTACCACTTGTACATCTTTAGGTCCATACCCTGGAGATTTTGCTTTACCTGAATCCATTTCACGAAGTGACAGATACTGGTCTTCATTTGACTAATTTTCTCATATGAGCTTCAATGTTATAGGAGGAGAATTACCATGTCCACTTGGATTTGAGCCCAAAAGGACCTTTGAAATTAGATAAAGCTCAACTAATCAACCCAAATCCAAAAACCTTCCTTATCACTTCCAAGACTCTTAATATCTATGGCCCCCAATTTAGATTGATGCTAAAGTGGATCATTTCATTAAAGAAATGGAAAGGCTAAATAATGATATGTCTTATGAAGAAAGTGTTGGTGGACCCAAATTTTTGTCAACACAACCCTATTAAACGTTCCTTCTCATCTCTAAGGAATATTATTGGGACTCGTGTCTCCCAATAATTTTCACTTTATTTTTGTCCTTTTATATTTTAGTTTGCATTATTGTACTATGTAGGGTTGCTTATATCTTTATTTAAAAGTTATATATCTTGTTCCTTCTGTGCTTGTCTATAAAAAAAAGGTTTTGTTTCGGTTGTAAACGTGCTTTGATTTCATCAATCATATCAAGTGTGATTTCTCTCTCATGGCTTCCTTGTGAGTTTTACGTCCCCTGAAAGCTTGATTCTTAAATAATATAGTTACAGTCATACAGAAAGACAAGTATGCTCTATAATTGCCTCTTTATGAGGATAATGTGTACTAAAAAGTCTTGGACTATATATCCTGTTAGATATTATGATTATATGAAGATATGCTTGGTTAATTATGATCCTTAAGAGTCAGAACTTAAGAATTGATACCTAATGATGATAGAAAAGGTTTGTGTCTTGGCTAGAATATTTGAGATCTTAAAGTAAGTCATCTTTATATGATCTCAAACTTCAGTCATCTAAAATCTTTCTTATCACTTAAGTTCTTGTTTGATCATACAAACAACAAGTATAAGTTCCTTCTTTTCTAAAAAAATAAAGAGTCTTCAGTTCCTTTCATAAATATGGTCTCTTAGAAGATTCTAGGGCAAAGTTGTCAATTTCAGTTATTGGGTCTTACTATTCTTAGTAAGGTTGGCATCATTTAATATCAATGCTTCGACTCTAAGATCATGTTTGCGTTATGTTCTTTAAATGTTTTTTGCATTTTTTTTCATTATGTTTATTTTCTCTTTTCAATTTATCTTATTAAAAATATGTTCATTTGATTGTTGCCTAGAGTTCAATTTCATGTTGATTATGTTAATTTCATATGATCTTAATTAGTTTAAAAAATAAAAAATAGAATAAAGAATAAGAATAAGAACTCAGATCGGTGCTTATTGTTAAAAGCAAATACAAAAATTGTTGCTTATATATGATTTTCTTGTTTATCTAAATTGTTATATAGTTTGAAGCACCTTTATTTACAACTTCTTACCTTATTCTAAAATTCTCTTTGTCCAAATCTAAACTTCCGTCCACTCTTCTCATCTAAATATTTATTTTTCTTTGTCTTAATTCTAAAAAAATTTCTCTTTCACTCATTTCTATTTTTTTTCTTTACTTTCCTTTCATAAATTGTATGGGCGGATTCGTTTATTTTGGGGTGCTACAAGTTAATTCTTAGTTATTTTGATTAGTTCCTTAATGAACTGAAGAAACAAAATTAAGAGCGAAAAAAGGCTAGAATAGTGAGTTTAAAAGAGGGCAAAAGCCTATTTTTTAGTGAAACCCAAGCATGAATGCTATCAATCCAAAAGGAAACACATAAGGGAGTGTTTATGGGAAAAAATAATATTATTTTTCTAAGTCTAAATTATGTCTCAAAAAATGACATTCAAGACACTTTTGACATCAAATTATACATGAAAATTATGCACCAAATGTTAAACTTTTCATAAGATTTGAAGCCATTGATGTTCAGTTTGAAAGGCTAGAGTCAAGTATCCATAAAGGGTAGCCTAAAGAATAATGACTAGTAAGGGAGCATAATGATGATTTTAGTGATGACCTAGATGAAGGAGAACACGCCTCAAATGCAAGTTTAGACATAACAGTAGAGTTAAGGTTAAAACAAATTAGGAAGTATAAAGCTAAAAATTCAACCATTTTAAGGAAAAAATGATCATAGAGCTTATTTAGAGTAGGAAACAAAGGTGGAGTTAGTTTTTGATTGCTATAAATACTCTAAAGAGAAAAAGGTGAAGTTGGTCACCATAGAATTTACTGATTATGCAATTATTTCGTGGGATCTTCTTGTACTTAGTCAGAGATGATATGGTGAGAGACTTATAGATATATGGGAAGAGATGAAGCATGTAATGAGAAGGTGATTTGTTCTTAGCCACTATCTAAGAGATTGTTTCAGAAATTGTAGAACCTTTCTCAAGGGAATAAAAGTGTGGAAGATTACTATAAGGAGATGCAAATCGCCATAATTAAACTAATGTAGAGGATTATAGAGAAGCCACAATGGCACAGTTTCTAAATGGGATAAATAAATAAAAATAGAGACGTTATGGAATTGCAACACTTTGTGGATCTTGAAGACATGTTATACTTGGCTATTAAAGAGAAGTAATAACAAAAAAAAGGGAAGAACTCAAATAGGATAGCCTATAATTCAGGTTCCACTTCTTAGAAGTCAAATTAGAGCATAATGGAGGACAAGTTTGTTTTTAAGCCTAAAACTACTACAATAAAGAGCTTAAAATAAGGCGGCAATAATAAAATCCAAAGTAAAATTAAAATTCAAACTACTAGAAATCATGATATTAAATATTTTAGATGTTTGTGTATAGGACATATTGCTTCTCAATGTCAAAATAAAATGGCAATGATGATTATAGAATATGAGAATATTATAAGTGAAAATGAATCAGATTATAATGATAAGTATATGCCACCTTTGATAGATGTAAGCGTCATAATTTTTCTTAAATATGGAGAAATTCTTATAAGAAGGCATGCTTCGAGTGTCTAATTGAAAGAGGAAGAGGCACAAAGAGATAATATTTTTCATATAGATGCTAAATCAATGATGTGATATATAGTTTGATAATTGATCGGGGTAATTGTACCAATGTTGTTAGTACTTGTTTGGTTAATAAATTAAGTTTACCTACTTTTAAACATTTTAGACCTTATAAATTGCAATGGTTGAACGAATGTAGAGAAAGTATTAATGTCTTCCTCTATTGGATTTTATAAGGATATTGCGTGAAATAAAGCTTTTGCTTGCTGGCACATCTTATTAGGATTTTTATGGCAATACATTAGGTGACTAATTTATGTTGGGTTTCCAATTCAATATTCTTTTGTAATGAATGAAAACCCTATGAACATTGTACCCCTCACTCCTAAACAAGTATGTGAGGATCAAATGAGATTAGAGAAGTCAAAAAAAAAAGAGTGAGCTGGTGAAAATAAAACTGAGGTAGCAATATCAAAAGAAAAGAGAGAGGGTTAGCTAAACGAAGCGAATAAAAGAGAGAAAAATAAAGAAATTGTGCAAAATGAAAAGAAAGAGGGAAAAGTGAGTTTCCACACAAAAGAGGTTGATATCAAGAGAGATTATCTTTAAGGCAGCTTATGCTTGCACTTATGAACAAAGAAACTTATTTTAATGCTAACAATAACAAATCTTCTTTGTCTAGTGTTTTTATTTCTTTATTGTAGGAGTTTGACAATTTATTTCCTAAAGAAGTGTTTAATAGTTTACCACCAATTAGGGGCATAAAACATCAAATTGACTTCATTCCCTAT
>JANKYE010000007.1:8887359-8900712 GCA_032467995.1 Erythroxylum dillonii | reverse complement strand
CAAGGAAATCAAGGTGGGTTTCATGTTTATAATTTAGTAATGAGCCAATAATGTTTTCTTCCAAATCAAGAATGATTGCAATTACTTCATGAATGTTGTTTTTGTTGCTTTTGAATGATTTACAAAATTGCTACATGTTTCGGTATATGAACTTTGTTGATGAAATTCAAAATAAAGATGAAAATGCATTGAAGCATTTTATGTTATGCCTTGGAAAATTCATGGCATTTTGTATATTCGGAAAAGAAGAAAAAACATGAAAAGTATGAAAGCATTTGATAAAATGATATGATCATGAAATGAATATGTGCTTTGTTTGGGCAAGAGAGGAACGTTTCGTTAGTCACGTGCACGTCGACGTATAGCCTTCTCCCGACTGCCCGCTTGAGGCCACGAGTTCTTGAGAAAAATCGGACTCGTTTCGTTCACGGTATAAACTTCGGTTTATCCGTTTTGTTCCACGGAACTCTCGAGCCATTTGTTTGTGCATTGCATTTTTGTATAGTCATGAATGGTGCATAATTGAGTGTTGTGTGATGATATTTGAATTATGAGTTGAGATTTTGATTGTGGAATTGTTGAAAATTTAAGAACGAAGCGTTTTATGAATTCATTTTGATTTTTATACGACAAATGAACATTTCAACTATTTTGTTTATTCTTCATTATAAACTTGTTACCCACGAGCTTTTAAGCTCACCCCCCTTTCCTCCCCACCTTCAGGTATTTGAGCAAGAGATAGAGTGAAATTGAGTCAGGGCATCACTCCCAATTTGTTGATGTTGTATTTTGAGTTAGTTTTGGATAATACAAGGATTAGTCACTTTTCAAGGAGTATTAGTTCATTGCAATTTTTGTATTTTTGAGATTTTGGATTATTGTTGTATTGTGGTTTAGAATGCCATTAGATCTTGTAAAATTCTATTCTTTTGTTGTTAATGAGTTATGAATTATGTATGGATGATGATGAGTGGAAATATGAATTTGTATATGGATGAGGATGAGTTGAAATTAGGTCTAATATGAGTAAGTTATTGATTAGGTATGAGACTTTAAGCTTTATGATTTGTTTTGGATTATGCTCAAGTTTTTATAACGAGCAATAATACGCACACGGTTTATGGTCAACGAGGCCCAGCATATGTTTGATATCAGAGTAAGAAGAGATTACAAAGAACTACGCTCAAGTGTGATGGAATTTGTTTAAGAGGGTTGGGTTCCGAAAATGGGATCCAACATTTGTGGTATCAGAGCGCCATTATTATGATCTTACATGGGCGCATGTGTATGAGTTATACGCATAGGCAATTGTTAAGAGTTTGAGGTGATATAATTTGTGAGAAACTGATGATACTCTTTTATGACATGAGAAAAAAGAAAGTTGTGGATAATTAGAAAGAAGAAATAGTGTATGGGTAAATATGACAGGTAATGAATTAATGCAATTTTATTGGAGGATGTATTATTGAACAGGACACCAATATTGTACTGTGGTGATATATTTTCGAAAGTGTTATAGGTACGAATGTACTGCCATAGATTGTTTGAGAAATATAGGGATATAAGTATACATGATGAGATTAGAATGTACAAGTAGAGTGCAATGAAAACATAACCTTGTTATGATCTTAAGAAGAGGAAATTGGAACCGAAGTGGTTGTTTGATTAATACAACAAGAGTAATGATACGCAGTAAGAAGATATTAGTGGAATTGATATCAGAATTTTATAATGATTATGCATCGATAATTTCGTATTGATTGAGGATATACATGTGGGAGATGAAATAAATGATAATAGGAAAATGAGATAGAAGTAAGGAAATAAAGAAAGGGAAATGAAGGAGTCATAAATAACTTTACATGAGACGAAGGAAATGATATGTAGGAAAATTAAGGCACGTATAAGATGGGAATCTTATGCATGAAAGAGATGAAGAAAAGGATGAAGAATCGAATGAGAAGAATATATGCACTCAATATGGTAATTGACTCATTATGAAATGATGTAGCATCAGAAAAGGTGAATTTTGGAAAAACTAGAATAAAATTGGTGTTAGTATGTTTGATAAAGAGATAAATGATGTCTAAGATCAATGAAGATCAAGGTATGTATTATATTTGATGTAAAGGATCATGTGAATGGATTTCTAAATTTAAGGAGTATATAGGTTCACGTTATATTCTGTGTAAGTATGTTCGGGAGATACAAATTGAATCTAAGGAATGTGATACCAACACACAAAGTGAAGTATTCAAATAAATTGAAATGTATGGAGGAACTAGTACGAATGAATATGCATTGAATAAGTCGATGAATTGCAAGAATTAATTATGGGCACAAGAAATTTGGGTTATATCTGTTGGATTTATCAGTGCCCCGATCGTATCATGTAGTAGAAAGTTAAGTGATCCAAGTAAAATCAGATCAATTAGTGGTGATGATCATGGATGAGATCTTGAATGTATTTGAACAGTCAAGGAGAATACTTTTGAACATTTGAGGAAACTGTGTAAACCGGATGAATGATGAATGTACAAGAAGAATCTTATGAATTAAGATTTAGATTTGAGGACGAATTTTCCCGTGGGTAAATTATATTGTTTTGATTTGTATAAGAGTGAATAAAAATGAAAGGAATGAGAAATGAAAGCGTAAGAAAAAAAATTAATACCGATTTGGATTGTTTAAGACCGGGATTGTCTTTTAGTTTCCAATGCGACAAGTTTGTTTTGTTTCCTAAGATATTTGTTCTCGGATGTCGAAAATTTGTTCAATTTGTTTGAACCATTTGTTTCCTTTGATTTCGAGCCAATTTGATCTGTTTGATCCGTTTAGCCATTCGATTCCGCTTTCGCTTTTGTTCCGCATTTTGTTATCCAATTTTTCGATTTGAATTCGAATTGCTTTCGATTCTTTCGCCTTTAGTTTTGCTTATTTATTTCGATTTTGTCGCTTTATGATCCAAATGCTTTTGGTTGCTTTCGTTTGTTTCCGTTTTTTCGGTTGGGGTCCAGTTCCGAAATCGAGTCTCAACATTTACATGGAGTTTGATACAAAAATTGTTTGAGTTAACAATTACCCTCTGACAGTACTATGGTATTGAAGGTTAAAATGATCTAAGCAAAAATTTGATGACATGTTAAATGTATTCGAAAAGTTGGGAAGAATGGTTTGAATAATTGAGGAAAAATGTGTAAATTGTATGAGTGATGAAAGTAAAGAGAATTTTTGAGGTCAATACTGAGATGAAAAGAATTAAATACGAGACTGAGTAGATAAAATTATTTGAAGGATTTTGATTGCATAAATGAGTGCTATACTGGTAAAGCTAATGTTATAATCAAATGCATTGAATAGGGAATTCAATAACAGTGTATCACAAATTTGAATTTTGAGGTTTTCAAATCTAGTGCAATAAAAGTGTAGAATGTGGAGTTGAATTTTGGGCAAATTGATTTGTCCCTGAAAATTTAAGATCAGTTTCACATGAATAAAGCCCAAATTGAGGGTTCAGAAATTGTGCATCTTACTAAGAATTTGGAAAATGAGTACGAATCTTGAGTTCGAGTAGGAAAAATGATACGATGTGACTGAGATGAGAAGTATGTGTATTGATATAGATGATTGAGCAAAGAGATTGCTAGCAAAGTACAAATGGTGACTTAAGCGATACATCCTAGTAGGAATACACCAGAATATTATGTAGTGGCTAAGAATGAAAAATCAAATGACTGAATGTTCAAATTGTCGATGGTCTTAAAGTTGATAGTTTGGAGTTCATGGGAATATGAGATTAATGTATAGTTCTATTTGACTTTAAGCATCGCAATCGTTATCAAAGTGATTTCATATGTATGGAGACAACTAGATTCCTATGAGCTGATGATTTGGTACATGAACTAAGTGGGTTGATTCCATTTACGATGAACTAGCATAGAATGAAGCAACAAGCAAAAAAGAAGACAAGTGAGAGAGAATTTCGAATTGGAGTTTTTGGTCTTTTTGGAATTACATCTGTATAGACAAGGGTCTGCAGTAAGAAAGAGTAGTCGAAAACTAGGTCCTTTGTTTGATAGTTCATTTAAAATAATAGATAAAATTAGACTGGTGGCCTATAAGTTGGAGTTTTCGCAGAACACACACATATAACATCTTTAATGTCTCTCAGGTGAAAAGGCATCTCCCAATGACCACACCACCATCATCCACTTTACCTGTTATGAAAAAAATTGTTATAAGTAGATGAATAAACATGCGAAGAAGACGAACCTCGTTCGTTTGCGAACACCTGAGTCGTTATAAGTGGAGCTATTAAAGACTATAATAGACAGCTAACCCATTAGCCGTTAGAAGTGGCCCTTTTTAACTACTTTTATCGGGGACGAGATCCTCTATCCAATATTATGGTGTCTTATTATGTTCTATGAATCTCAGTCATTTCACGCGAGACCCACATAAATAAATGGCTGAAATTTATGGGACAGAATAAGACACCATAATATTAGACAGAAGATCTGGACTCCTTTTATTGTCGTTTCATCCACATAAATAAATGGCTGAGACTCATGGAACAAAATATGACATCATAATATTGGACAAAAGATCTGAATTCCTTTTATCGACGTTCTAGTCCAACAAAAAGAATTACTATTCTCTATCCAATATTCTCTCTATTTCCCCGTCTCACGAATCGTTCTCACAATAACTGAGCCCCTGATACATACAAGCTTGGTGTCACAGCCCCAAGTCCAAATTACAGAATAGTGTGATTGTTTAGCAAACTCTAACCAATATTTGGCCCTTGGGCGTTGGAAGAACGCAAAAACTTATAAATACGAAGAAAAGCAGGCATTATTAATAAGTTAACATGCCTTGATGTACAATGTCAAAAATCTTCAACAAAATGTAAGATTCAAGTGTAAGAATAGCTTAAAATGAACATTGAATTGAAGACTAAGAAAGACTAGGGATGGCAGACCTGAGATAACCAGCCCAAACTATTTTTGTTTTTTAAATTAAAAATAAAAAATGTCGTTTTTTTTTATAGTTGTCGAATGGTAGGACTAAATGTCTTCCCTAGGAGAGGTATGTAAGAGTTCTAAAAATTTAATGTGTGCTTAAATAAAAAGTCCATAACAGATGGACTTAACTTAGATAAGCATTCAAGACTAATTAAACCAAATTAGTGTGCTTTAAAAAGTTTTAGACGTGAATAACTCATCATTAATAAGTAAAGATCAAGAAAAATCTTAGATGATATAACAAATCATATAATTAGTTAGTATCATATAATCTAATAAAGCTATAAGGGATCAAGTAAATTCAATTAAAGTTTAAGATAAACTAAAATTGCACATAAATAACTTGGAGGAGAATAGAAAACAATCCTATACTTCAAGAGTAGTAATAGAAATTAATTTTCACCATAAATTTTGGGTATTTATTATTAATTATGATTATTAATATTTTCTCCTTTGATTAGGAATACTATAAAATCTTTGCAACGCTTTGAATGGTTAAGTTACGATACTCTCATAACGAGAAAATAAACATTATGAAAAACAACTAATACATTGCCTTTCAATTTAATTAAAACTCGTATCCAATGAGGTAAAATTCTTTGGTACGAAAAAGCATTTCAGAACAATTATGGTCAATTAATATAACTATTGGTTGAGCAAATATTAGTCTTCACATCACATCCCCGCAGTCCTTACTTCCATACAAATTCCCTCGATTCTTGCTACAAACTTTCTAGCGTCACTCAAGAAAATGAAGGCGCAAGTAGTGACCCGTAAGAGAAGCAACTTACCACAAAATTTACCTCCCTAATACAACAATAATTGAAACATGGTAATGAAAAAGCATGTAAATAAAGAAGAAAAAGAAAACGTGTCTCCTATTTCTATTCTTGCACCACCATGAAGAGAAGGAAAGAGATAAGTATTCAAGAGATGCACTTGATGTGAATGGGAACTTTAAGAAAAGAATTGTTTCTGTTCGCCTACTTTCTGAGCTTAAGAGCACCAATCCCAGTATGAAAGCAAGTATTTCGAGCTTCAGATACATAAATAAATCTGAGACATACGAATACAAAACCATAAAAAGATAAACGTCTGACAATCATCTGTCAAAACATGTTGAGTATTGCCCCCAGTATAAGATTCCTCTTTCTAACTCAAAGCTCCCCACTACTTTCTTTCCGTACACCACCACTCTGACCTCTGACTCTGAGCACAATATTATTTATTCTCTATCCCTGGACCTGGACCTGGACCCCGACCCCCAAAGAATGATATCCTATCTTTATTTTTCATAAAACATGGGGTCGAACTCGGTCTTTCGCAATAAAATGGAAAGAAAGGGCAGCCACCGAATGGAAAGGAACAGGATAATATTAGAGATACAACTCACACTCGAGGGAATTTTTCCACTCTAAAATTTACCTACACGAGTCTATCATCAAGACTGCACAGCTAGCCTCTGTAGATGCTCAAAGAAGACTTGAAGGTTCACGTCATCTGTAAATATCACATCTGAACCAGCGGCCATCTCATGGGCATTATTGTATGTAGCTGAAGGGTTCAACTTTGCCAATAAGAACCTAGCCTGCTCGGTGTGACATAAAACAACAAAACCGGATCATTGTAGTAACGGAAACCTAACCAACAAAACCAGGAGTTTCTAGTGCAATGATGCAACAGCCATAACAAGCAGCAAAATGCGGGACTAGCAATTCCAATCATTGAAAAAATAAAAGGAAGTTAGTCACCAAATTTAGCATGCCGTAAACCACAGAAGAAGGGATCATTTTGGAAAAAACTTTTCTAGCCTTCACAAGACTTTGTTTCTCATGGCATCCTAAATTTTACTTGAGCAGAATGATTGCATACGATTCTTTCCTTACAACCAAAATATTTTAACATAAGGTGCATTAGGAACAGATTGGGTCTGAAAAAGGAACAGTTAATTCTAATAACATAGCTTTACAAGTTGCTGGATTAAAATCAATTTTAACTGACCTGGGATCCATGCTGATCACAGACTACCAACCTAGGAACAGGAAAACGCTCCCTGATGATCATAGCTGCGTCATCATGTGGCGCTTGCAATAGCTGAGCAAATGCCTGAAATGAAAAGAAAATAGAGTCAAAGATAAAAAGTACAAAAGAAAATAAATTTCAACACCAAATGATACCAATCATAGAATCTGAATTAAAGAAAAAGGATAAAATCACTTCGTCACACAGATGACAAATCGTGGAATCCGTTCCCCAGGGCTAAGTGAAGTGGTTAATTTATAGGATTAAAGACTTGGACTTCCCCCGAGCTTTGCTGTTTCCAGAATGCACTCTTGTATTTCAAAATTAGAAGCTTAAAAAGAACCTTACGCTAAACTGTTATATAGATAACTTTTGTTCACCTGACCATATTGATATAGTACAACAATCAATTACTGGACTATTTCTAAAATAACTTGACAAATACTTAATAAAAGGTCCTTTTTAGCATTTCCAATACTATAGGGTGTTTTTCTAGTAATTTTAAAACATGAGTGCATTTTGGAAAAGTGCAAACCACAAACGTCCAAGTGTTTAACCCTAATTTATAATAGTGGAATGTTTCACAAATGTTGAAGAAAAATAGTGCTTATTAAAGATGACATACAATATTAATGGGACTAACAGGATAAGGGGGGAAAAAATCAAGAGTTACTAATCAAAACTGTTTTGTTAATTTTTGACCTCAAAATCAACATAAAACAATAGGAGCGCTAAGAAGTAACTAGCCTGAATACCATTTGGGTCTGAATTTACCAAAATCCTGCATTTCATCAAAGTAACAGTAAAGAGATCTATACATACTTGGTGCTCAGGCTGATTCTGGTAACCCATGTTACGCCACTGTGCTACTGTCATTCCATGGAACACCACAACACTGAAATATGAGTCTAGTAAGAGAATGCGATCAGCTGCAATTGAAGCCACATCCAATAAAGCAGGTTGGGGCAGTGAATTAAATGAATATGAAATTAGTGAAGGTTGAATCATGACTGCAGCATTTGTAACATTTTCACGGTTTAACAACATGCGGAAATAAGCTGTCTCATCAGGGCTGTTGTTAAAAACCTGTCAAAATCAAAATACCAAATAGATTTTCATTTACCACAAGCATGCAACATAAAGAAGAAATCATAGGAGAGAATACTATAGGAAATTAGTACCTGTACAAATTGGGAACGTCTTAGATTAAACATAAACTGAGGAAACAATGAAAAACTAGGATTTAATGTAAAGGATGATGGATCATCCTTTCGGTATTCACCAAATTTGGAACAGAGGCGAATCAGGTTCCTGTCTAACCACCGGGTGGCATCAAATCCTTCCTATTGGACAAATTGCAGGAGAGACAGAGAGATTCAAGTGATGAACTTCAATTCAATCAATTAATGCCATGAAATCTTCATAATTGCTTGACTGCAGTAAAGCCAAACAAGATTTGTCTATCTATGAATTGTACGGTCAAAATACAGTAACTTTTGGAATTATTCTATAATCACAAGCACATGTGACTTTATATCATCTGTCCGGGCATGAGCAGATTAACTAAATGAAAGACTAACAATGCAGGTTCAAGATCATTGATGTGAACATACCAAAAATGAAATTATAATTTCTAGCATACATACCATCCAATGCAAGGGATGCATGCATCAAATGCTGAAATCCATACAGAACTAAGAATCCAAAAATAAAAGTTGAAGTGCACCTCTATCTCCATTTTCAGGGATGCTAATCTTGCCATTACCACAGCAGCAGTCTCCTGGTCAAATCCTATTACTAATTCCTAAAAAAATCAATATCCTCCATGTCAGGTAATTACTCACTTGATAGGAATTCCACAAAGAACAAACAAGAACATTGGCAAACAGCACTTATTTCATATACTTCATTAACTCCATTCTTTATCAGCATGCATCTCAGCCATAATTGTGGCACTTTTTAAAATAGCCTATTTTTAGTTATTTAACTTAGTTGCACCTTACTAGGATCCAGTAACTTACATGAGACAAACCACGCTCACCAATCAATGGCTTGATTTTGTTAAGTTGTTATACATAAGAAATTTCTGATAGACTGAAAAGGTAACATCACTCAGAAAACATAATTTAAATTATACAAATTGAAATCTCAGTTTTTGGGTGAGTAGGTGGTTGGGCTGAGGGGTTGCATCTTTAAATATTGATGCATCAGAAGCCCCATATTATTTTGTCTATGACAATTATGGAGAACTGGCTGGCATCATACCAGAAATATAAGTAAGTACACCAACCTCTGAGCTAACGGCACTATCTATCCATCTTCTTGAAATGGTTGTGACCCGAAGTAATGCATGGCCTTCAGGGTTTTGATAACTACAATATAAAAATAAAATGTCATGACTACCAGTAGAACATGTATTATGTCAAAAACAGACGCAGAAGTACTTCTTACAAGATTACAAGAAGGAATATATATATCATAAAGGCATTGCTATCATTTGCCATACCTCGTAAGGAACTGTATATATAACTGTGGATTTACAGTTCCAGGTGGATTGGACCTTTCATTTGCAGATAGATCAAAGAAAACTGTTAAACAAGTACTCTTGTCAAGACCACACATCTTCCAAGCTGTGGTATTCCCCTCTCCAACAACTGTATCTGAAGTATTAGGCCCTTTCTGCATCGTTTTCCAGTAAGAACAGAAATAAGTTCATTAAAATCTTCAATGCAAGCGCACAAAGGATAACAAGACCAGAAGCATTACATAAACACCATAAGATATCCTATATCAGTAATGTTCAAATACAATAAAGTTTATAAAAAGAATAATGGTGAAACTTAACCTTCTCCAATGATGAGCAAGGGCCAATAACTCCCTGAATTTTGATATCCTTGGAGCAGTTAATCTCAAGTGCTCCACTGCAAACAAATAATAGAAGACAAATTAATCACCAAAAGAACTAAAACGGGGATCAAAAGTGAGAGTATCAACGTTCACACAAATAGGTCATCTCAAAACTGTCAATTTGAGTGAAACATAATGAAAATTAAATTCAGACTAACAATTAGTCAAAAGAATCAATGAAAAAACACTAACTGATTCATTAACTTTTTTGACAGCTGAAAGATTCAATGCTAAGCGTAGCAACTTTCAAAGCAGAAGTAAACAATAAGCAAAATAAAACTGCAGCAAAAGAACCATTATGATCATTAATAAGATAGCTACAAAAATTAGAGTCACATTATATGCATTGCACCACATTAAGGTTACTGTTCATTAGTAAGATTGCACACTAGTGACAACAAAGGCATGCAAGCATAATTGAAATCAAAATACAGTAAATCCGTCAATTTAGCTTGTATTGTATTATTCCAACTTTGAAAAAGCTACAAGTCAGCATCATCAAGAAACACTGGTGACCAAATGAGAAGCAAATTCACTACTTACTTGAAACAGAGCCCAAGAGCCTGTTCACCATCTTCAAATATGCGTTTGAAAGAATCCTTAAATACAGAATGCCCAAAACTTTCCGACAGAACAACAAGCCCACCAGTTCTTTCAACTGCAACCTTCATTTCAGCTACACCAACCTAGTGCACACAAAATCAGTCAAAAATACATCCTAGTTTATGGTAAAACAAATCCTCTATAGACGGAGAAAAATGAAAAGTCTGTTTCCATGTTTCATTTTCTCCTTTCATGGAAGATGTGGGAAATTTTTCTGATGGCAAAACACTGACAAACCAACAACCACAACCTCCCATCCATAGTCACTCTGGTCAGTACAAAAGAATCACAGATATTAATGACAAAAAAAGGCCCTGACCTAAAAAAATATGGAAGTTGTAAGCACAATGATCCAGCCTGAGAAATGAACCTAATAAAATAAAAGCTCGATTGAATTTCCCCCACAGCTTTTAAAACTAACTGATGTGGGTCTCTTATGACAGAAATAGAAAGAAGGATCATCAACTTTGGTGTTCATATATTCTAAAACGAGGCTGACTTTGGGTTTAGTTACTTTGCAAGCATAGCTTCATAACCATACAGTCCTCTGACAGGTCAACTTTACCTCCCAATAGTTGCAATCAGTCTGAATTTTATGCTAGGAAGATTTGTTACGATGTAAAGTTACTATATCAAACAAGTATTTTATTAGATTATTCGCTTCTCCTACAAACAGGCCCAACAAATGAACAAGTAAAACACTGGCATGGTACAAAAAGCTTAGTAAGAACCTGATCAAGTGCAGATGCAAAAAGGTCCAGAACATGACCCTGGTTGACAAGCTGCTTAGCAAGGCTATCATAAAACTTGACAGCTTTCTTGAAATATGGCGCAGCATCCTTATCAAGATCTTTGTGTGAGCGCACTGGATCAGATAAATCCTTTGACACAATCTGCAAAAGTTTAAAAACCATAACCACCTTCATGCTCGTCATGAATATACACAAAAGTCAAAACAAAACAAGCACCAAAATGAAAATGAATTCAACCCAATGTCTGAAATATAATATAGCACGTTATAACATCTTCAAAAACAGAATTCAACGCGTATACCGTGCCAGGCCCTTCAGTGCATGGACCACCAACTAAAGCTATAATTCTAGCACCCGTTCCAGGCATGCAAGCCCCAAGCAATCCTGCCGCCACACTCAATGCTACACCTGTGCACCTCAAAGCCCGAGTGCCCGGCACAACCGGCCATTGATCCGTTTGCAACTCATCCAAAAGCTACAAACACATATTTTTTTAAGCTCAATTTGACAAACAACAATACAAATCCAATCAATAACAACCCAAAACAAAAATAAATAAATAAAAAGAAAACGCACCGAATTGAGCGTATACTCGCACTCAGACGCAGGCAACAAGAACCGGGTCACGCCCGAATCTGGATATCCGTTTTGTACCCCCTTCTGCTGCTGATAGCCGGCGGGTAGCCTCCGACCCGGAATGGCCAGACCCAATTGCTCCATGATCTGATCCTTCGAAACCTCCTTGCTGCCTCTAAACACATAAACCTTCGACATCTCCGAAAACCCCAATTCATGAACATGCGCTTGTGTTCCGAACGTAATGAACCCAACGAGCGCATTATCAGGCAACAACCCGATCGCGCGCTTCAACGTCGATCTAACGAACCCGAATTCCTCCTCGATCATGCATGTGTCAAGCACGAAGACGAAAACGGGGGACGACGCCGTCGTCGATTGGGGATTGAGATTGGGGTTAGGAGGGAGCGTGTACTGGACGGTTGTGTATTGCGGGTAGAGCTCGGCAGGAAGGTTGGTCTCGGAGATCATGGAGTAATGAGGAGGGAAGTGGTTGCGTTGGAAGCAGAAGGGGCAGATCCAGATCTTAGCGGAGAAGTCGACGCGCGCGAAGGAGTTGAGAGCGGCGGAGCAGGTCTTGCAACGGAGAGGCGCGTAGGGGAGCGTGGGGATGTCGGGGTGGTGGCGGATTGGGGAGATGCAGGCGGCGAGGGGGATCACGCACTTGCTGGCTTCGACTTTGGTGCGTGGCCACGTGTTCCACGTCATCCGTACTCCGTCCATCCCTTCAGGGTCGGTGCTGGCCATCTCCGACATGGTTTCAGTTTGGTTGTGTGTGTTTTTTTCTTTTTCAGGTATAATTAAAAATCGGAAATTGAGAGAAATAGGCTTTTTGATTTTGTTTTTGTGTTTTTTCGGGCGACCCCTGGAGAAAGACAGTGGATTTGGGTTGGGGTCACCACTCACCAGAGACAGTGTTTTGAAAGAGGAAAGAAATTGAGAATAATTATTAGTTTTTTTCTATTAGATGTCTTCTTTTTTTTAGGGGTTTCCATTTCCTCTATCGTCAGCAATCTCTTTTTGTTTTATTTCTATATATTTTTTCAACTCTTACAAATAGTATTTTTGTTCATAAATTTAGGGGTTGTTTGTTTCCCTTTTTTTTCTTCTATTTTTTATTGTCGTTTTTGTAAAAAAAAAAAGGTAAGTAAAACGTGTTGGTTTACTCTGTTGTGATTTTTTGTTTCTGACAATAAAAAAATCACAACAGTTTTACAGAAACCAAAAAAACATCATTTCTCTGAATTTTAACAACAAATTTTCTTTGACAGAAAAACTACTTATTCATATTTTCTATTTCGAATAACAACAACAACAACAACAACAATAATAATAATAATAATACAAAATTTATAATAATAATTAATAATCAATAATTAATAATAATAATAATAAGATAATTAATTTGGTATAATAAAATTAATTATATTTAAAATATTTAAAATAGTAAGTAGAAATTTTATAACCAT
>JANKYE010000007.1:8849930-8871305 GCA_032467995.1 Erythroxylum dillonii | reverse complement strand
GTCTTGTGATAGAGATTCTACCGTATACTAAGTTTGTTCTATCTGTGTAAATGCCATGCGTAATGTTTTTTTTCTCCTTTTGTTTTCACTCGTATGGATGGTTAAAGTTGAAAGCACCGAATGAAATTAGTTTCCGATTGGGTTGAAACCAACAAATATTATGACAAACTTTTCTGGTGGACTGCAGTATACCTAGTGATGTTTACAGGTACATCAAACTTTCTCGTCTGCCTGCTCAACGCAATCTTACCCTACCTCCCACGCTTTACCCTGAGGCGCCAGTTGCTGTAACTGAGAGTTAAAGCTTCCCAAGATTTTCACTGGCTGGTTTTGTAGGAAATAAGCAGTTCTGTCAGATTAAAAGGCTTAGAATAAAACATCTGGTGAGCTTCTTAGCTTCGCTGCTAGAATTAATGAGCCTTTCCTTGCATGATTGGATTTTCTCACGTTGTACATGAATTGGAACAATTGTCTTCTTCTGGCACATAAACTGAGCCATCAGTCATTGTTTGCAAATGTAATATTTTGGCAAGGAGCTTTCTGAGTTGCAGCCACTCTCCAGAACAGTTATTGGTACCTCCTTAGAAATTGGAATCCTATTCTTTCTGGCTTCTATGTCAGTATTCTTCTCTTTAAAGTTTGGATTTGTTTCTGACATTTGAAGCACCAAAAAGCAGACAAGAAAAAAAATGAGAAAGGACATTGAGACGGAAGAGCCTTACTCGCACACGTAAATTTTCCTTTGTATGGTCAAAATTGGACTCGAATTTCCTCACCATCCACTCGAGAAATTGGTGCCCTTTGCACCTAAAACACTACAAGGAAAATTACAAGCACAGAAAAAGACAAGGGTTTGTTTACATACACGTGTAGAAGTCACAGCCGCAGACATTCACCAATACAAAAACTTTAGAAAGCCATTATTTGCGGAGCTTCAGTCCCACACGGAATCTAGAAGTGGGTTTTGCATGGGCTTACATAGTAAAATAACAGTACCTTTGAGTTCAATTTATTTAAAGCAACATGAAATTTCCACAGTGGGTATTATAATTAAAGAGGTTATGGTGAATTGGTAATGGTTTACTTTTCATTTACAAGTTGTTTCTGTGATGAATTAGTTCACAATCATTTTATGCCAACTGTGGCTAATATAAGGATGCATGTCAAAATTAGACACGTAACTCTGTATAAAAGATATCAGTATGAGATTCTTTGTAAGGTCTTTACTCGATAAAAAAAAAAGCATTAAGTCGTTATGATTGACCATTGTTTATATTTTCATCTAAAAATTGACCTTAGCGTTTAACGGATGAACCACACAATGTGTCGCTCAAGGAAGACCAAAGTCACTACTATACCAAACAAAAATATTTTGGTCTTTCAATTGCGTGTCCCTCCAGTCCCGCGTAAATTGCCCGCAAAAGGAAAAGGAAGAAAAAAGGAAAGGACCAAAATGTCGAGCGCGAAAAAGGCTTCACTCAGCTACGGCCGATATCATAAGGACATCAGAGAAACCGACAGTGTCTTCATGCCCAAGTCAAAACAAAAGTCAAAATTTGTTATGTTGGCCACTCCACCAGAGGGTTCTGATGATAACGAGCCAGCTGATGACTGGGCTTTCCACATAAATAAAAATTATAAAATAATATATATAGAAAACGTGTCCATGGGAGTGGTTAAATCGTAAATATAAAGGGGAAGGAGAGATGTAAATTTAATAAAGTGAAAGTGAAAATACTTAAATAAAAAAGAGAGAACACAGAATTTTCTGGACGAGGACGGGGAATTTCCCTCTAAATGTTCCTTTCTTCCTCAGATCGCACACTTCCGCTCGAGTTTTCTCGCGATCCAAACACTTTCTGAAGAAATAATGTTGTCGCTGCCGAGCAACGATCCCCGCCTGCAGCGTCGCCAATTTCAGTACCAACAGACGTACAATGGCGACAATCGAGCCGATGAAGCGACGTCGTCTTCTTCTGTGACGTCTTTGTTGCTAGGTTTGCATGCCGATTTGGCTTCTGCTGGTAGTGTCTCTTCTTCATCTTCCGCTAATTACAAGCTCCCTCACCGTGTGGACTCTCGTGAAGGTTCTATTTTCATTCTCCGTGTATCAAACTTAGGTTTTTATTTTCGATGTGTATGATTTAGGGTTTTGATTGAACGTGGCTTTTACGATGATATGTGGCTTGAATTTCTTGCGGAGTCTTTTGATTTTACATATTAGCGTATTTCCCTGTATTGCTACTTATCGATCTTCAATATGTTGTAGTTGATGAAGATACGCTTATGGGCCTTGCTCATCAGAAATACAAAGCTGGAAATTATAAGCAGGCATTAGACCATACTACTGCTGTTTATGAGAGAAATCCGAGGCGTACTGATAATCTGCTTCTAATGGGTGCTATATATTATCAGGTAGTTCGAATATATGTATTAGTAGTGTAGATTCTCTGGAGTCTTTGCCTTCCTACCAGTTAGTTTTGCTTCATTCAGTGCACCTTATGGTGAATGAATGCTTTGTTTTAGCTTCACAATTATGACATGTGCATTGCAAAGAACGAAGAAGCTCTTCGCATCGATCCACACTTTGCTGAATGCTATGGGAACCTGGCAAATGCTTGGAAGGTAAGCTCTAATGCTTTCTGTAGATTCAAATTTTAGTTTGCTTCCTCATGGCGTAAAATTCATTAAAATGGGTTATCTTTCTTATAATACTGCAGGAGAAAGGCAATATTGATGCTGCAATTCGTTATTATCTGATTGCTATAGAGGTTAGTATGTAGCTGTAAACCTGGTCATTTCTCTTGTACATACAATTGAATTTTCTGTGGAGCGGTTTTCTCCCTTTTCCCTCCTTATTTTACATGTAAAAATCTTGTTTGATCTGAATTCGCTGAAAACTAAAGAGAGTTGACGTAGGATGGGTAGGTTTAGTGGTCAGTGCTAAATGGAAATTGGAATTAGGGTTGGACTTCCTGTGGTTTTTCAAAATCAGGGTTATGCAATTCTGAAGTTTCTCAAATCTTGTTTGATCTGAATTCGCTGAAAATTAAAGAGAGTTAATTTAGGATGGGTAGGTTTTGTGTTCAGTGCTAACTGGAAATTGGAATTAGGGTTGGACTTCCTGTGGTTTTTGAAAATCACGGTTAGGCAGTTCTGAAGTTTCTTTTGTTAATTTTAACAAGTTGAGGCAGAATTCAAAAGGAGGACAAGAGAGCTAATGGTCTCACACAATTGGATCCTACAAATTACTTCTAGGGTTTTAGGAATCATTCGTAGGTCTAAAAATTGCTCTTAGGATAATGGAAGCTTCACTCTATCAAACCTGGAAGACTGGATTCTGCTAAAATAATGTTGCTTCAATAGTGGTCGTCTATTCTCCATCAGGTGAAACCATTGAAACATTAATACCTCTTTACAACTGTCAGTCTTTGCAGTTTCAGCTTCTAATTGATACCTTTGGTACCATAAGAACATTTCTTTTGTCTTTTCTGGTTTCTTTCACTAATCAAGCTAGTTATTTGTACTACATCTTTTGTATTTACTGGCCTCTTTCTCATGAATTATTTACCCTCGAGCTGTTTTGTTTATACAGCTTCGTCCTAATTTTGCTGATGCATGGTCAAACTTGGCAAGTGCATATATGAGGAAGGGGCGCCTTAATGAGGCATCGCAGTGTTGTCGACAGGCACTTGCACTGAATCCTCGATTGGTATATGCTTGTATCTCATTTCTTTGTTTACAATTATAGACATTCACTGTATCCTCAATCGCTAGATTCTTGTATCCTATTTCTTTGCTTACATCGATGAACATTGACCAGACTATGTACATGCCTACTGAATCTGTTCACTGGTGCAGGTTGATGCTCACAGTAACCTGGGGAATTTGATGAAAATGCAAGGTTTGGTACAGGAGGTAGAGTATTGAATTTCTTGCATATTTTGTTTTTCATATCTTAGTAACTGTTTTTTGGTGGTTTAAATTGGTGGATGATTTTAGATAAGTTGCACTGGACAATTTCCAGGAAAATTGTTGACTCTTAAATCATTACGTCGATAGTTGATATAGCTGTGAGAGTTATGAGGAACTGACCATAAAGTATTCAAGTTCCTCGAATCAGATCAATGCTTAATCCTACCTATGATACGAAGGTCATGGGAAAAGGCTTCACAAGTACCGAAATGCTTGTTAACTTTCTTTGGATCCTTTTGTGCTTTGATCCATTTACCTTATTAATTTTTCATGTTGTCAAGTTTTCTGTGGTATTGGAATCTATTTGATTGCCCATTTTATGATCTTGTGGCCTTTATACTACCAGTCAGATGATATTGTTATTATGGTTTCCAGGCATACAATTGCTATCTTGAGGCTCTCCAAATACAACCAAACTTTGCAATTGCATGGTCAAATCTTGCTGGACTTTTTATGGAGGCTGGTGATCTTAATAGGGCCCTTCAATATTATAAGGTAGATGATTCATGTCCCTCTCAGTCTTTTTGGATGCCTTTTATGGATATTTTTGGGTGCATCTTTTGTTAATGATTCAATGCATGTATACCATAAGTAGTAGATATTATTCAAGCACACAGTCAGTAACTATAGATACAGAGTTGGGCTGTATTGAACTTTGACTATGGATTTGTATTGAGATTTCATGTTGAAGGTTCCTCTGTTACCTCATTTGCCTCTCATTCTGACTAGATGTTTAATCTTCAGGAAGCCATAAAGCTTAAACCAATGTTCTTTGATGCCTACTTAAACCTCGGAAATGTTTACAAGGTAAGCTGTAGTGCCCTGTGCTAGTATGGTCGGCTAGCTGCAAATGCCAGGTTGGGTTGCAAAAACAAGATCTTTCTTTTACCTTTTCCAGGCTGTGGGAATGCCTCAAGAGGCGATTGTGTGCTACCAGCATGCTCTTCAGGCGCGACCAGACAGTGCTATGGCTTACGGTAAGTTCTGTTACAAGAAATGGTTCCAAGATTGCTTTTGAATTTTTAATGTCAACTCTTCTGAACTTGCACTTTTAACTGAGATGTCTTAGATTGGAATGATAATTCTAGAACAGTTTCTGACCTCTTTGGTTCAATTCATTTGCGACAGATGGTTTTTCCTTGGGGGAAAAAAGACTAATAAATGATGTAGCTTGAGTAAAAGATAATTGTATTAAAATGGAGCAGCCAAATGCATTCCTTTGAAGGCAAACTTAATTTTGGTCCTAACATCTACCATTTTTGCAAGAATTTGTTGCTAACTAACCTTAGTTTTCATAAGCTTAGGTTTATAGGTTGAAGAAGTCCATTATTGAATCAAGCACATTCTGCATAGTAATATAATTTAAGTTTGTGTGTTACATCTTGATTCAGTATAATGGCCTGACATGAAATGCTCTCCTGTAGGCAGTTTGGCCAGTATGTACTATGAGCAACGGAACCTGGACATGGCAATCTTCAATTATAAGAGAGCTATTTCTTTTGACTCAGGGTTCTTGGAGGCCTACAATAATTTGGTTTGTTTTCTTTGTATTAGTTTGCTTGGGAATGACACTCTGATGACTTTATTGTCATTGTAGATATTTTATATTCTCACACATTTAATTCAAATGTCAGGGTAATGCATTGAAAGATGCTGGAAAGGTTGAGGAGGCAATTCAGTGCTACCGTGTAGGTTCTAGCAGATTATGCTTATCTGATGTATTTTTAAGTATTTACTGTATTGGTGTTTCTCAACACATTTGATGATCATTTTTTTTTTAATCTATGAAGAAATGCCTTGCCCTGCAACCAAGCCATCCTCAAGCACTCACTAACCTTGGTAACATATACATGGAATGGTATAATAAGTTCACAAGCCATTGTTATCTTTTTGAGTGTTTTTTGAGTATTCTGAGCAGTTAAATTCACAGTAAGAGTATTTTTAGGAACATGACAAGTACTGCTGCTTCCTGCTACAAAGCAACACTGGCTGTAACAACAGGACTTTCTGCTCCTTTCAATAACCTAGCAATAATCTACAAACAGCAGGTAGGGCTCTCTTCCTACCTCTACTTGGTCTCACTACTGCAATAACCGCTTATAGGTCCATATATGACCACACATGTTTGTATTTATATAATTACATGTATGTATGCTTAGATACTTCAGAAGGATATAATACTGGCATATTTATAAACCAAATTACCGAATGAATGGGTTATTGACTCAGGTTCTTTTCTTCTGCTTCTCAATTACAGGGTAACCATGCAGATGCAATTTCTTGCTACAATGAAGTTCTCCGAATTGATCCTTTGGCGGCTGATGCACTTGTCAATCGAGGCAACACATATAAGGAGGTTGGAAGAGTTAATGAAGCCATTCAAGATTACATACGAGCTATTAATGTTCGACCTACTATGGCTGAAGCTCATGCAAACTTGGCTTCTGCTTACAAAGATAGGTAAATTTGTTAGTCACATAGAAAAATTCCATTCTCTCCACGATTCTCTGCTTTTTGAAGCCTGTTAAAGCAGCTCAACTTTAATTTTTTTTATTTGCAGTGCACATGTTGAAGCCGCTGTTAAAAGTTATAAACAGGCACTGATATTGCGCCCAGACTTTCCTGAAGCTACTTGCAACCTCTTGCATACACTAATGGTATGTGAAAGTGACTCTCACTTCATAAATATTTATTTATTGTCCTGTCCTGAAGTAATATTGGGATGTTTTCTTGCCATGCATGAATTCTTTAGTTGTGCTGTTAACGATGCCTATGAAAGGGAGTGCATTCATTTGAAACAGAAGAAATGTTAAATGAAGCTCTAACTATAAAATTCCTGGATCAAACTATAAGTTTCTTTTTTTTAGATTCTTTGTTAGCTTCAGATCTTTCTTCTAGTTTTGAAAATCCATGCAACTTGTTTAGTGGGAGCTGGCCTTTTGAGAATATACTTATTTTCCTTCTCATGTTTTAGTCCATGTCTAGATCAGTAGATTGATGAGGAGCGTGAGCAGGTCCAGATTCCCTTTTTATCGCAGTTGTTGTTTTGTTTTTGTGGACCTGTACAAGGCAATGATAAATAATCCTCCTCACCCTTTTTGACTATGATCCATGACCTTAAGGTCAGAGAGCAGTTGGTGGGGCCGAGTACTAGAAATTTCAGTACAACGGAAAAAAAGTTTATTCATAGAGATATGATTAGATTAGATATTTGGACCTCAAGTTATCTGTAGCCAAGCTTTGACTTGTTCCTTATTTTGCTTTTGTTCAAGAAAGGGACTGAAATGTGTTTTAAATCAATACAAATGTTATCTAGAACAATGTATCCTTACATTAAACGGAAGTTGACAAACTTTAGCATGTTCCATCCCCAGATTAACTTAGTCTAGTTCAATTCATCGTGGCAATTGAGCAACTAACACAGATACTGTATTTTTCTAGAATTTTGTTTGGCTAAGTGCAATTCATCGTGGCAATTGAACAATTAGCAGATACCATTTTTTGCTAGAATTTTGTTTGGCTAACACAGGATTCTCAGAAGTACTTGTCAATTTGCAGTCTTCTAAATTTTCAATTTGCAGTTTTTTAAATTATCTCATTTGGCTTTTGTGGTGGGAATGATAATGGAGTGGATTTGGAAGATATTGAAAAGAAACTTGATAAGCAGTAGGTTGGGGTGTGAGCATTAAATTTTCTTTCATTGAAATTTAGGCTGCCCTTTTCCATTTTAGTTCTTAATGCATGCTAGATTGACATGCACCCTTTCCTTCAGTTCAATGCTGTGCAGTGTTTCTTCTCTGATTTTATGAATCTGTATTCCAGTGTGTCTGTGAATGGGAGGATCGTGATAATAAATTTGCTGAAGTTGAGGGCATAATCAGAAGACAGATAAAGGTTTGAAGTTTATCCACTTAGTCATTGGAATCCTATACATGTGCTTTGCAACTTCTAGACTAAGTCCAAAATTTTGATGGATTGCTTTTTTTCTGTAGATGTCAGTTATCCCAAGTGTGCAACCTTTTCATGCCATTGCCTATCCCATTGACCCAGTGCTTGCACTTGATATCAGGTATACAATAGGCAAACTTGAGACTTTTGTTGCATGCATGTTTCTAACACGCTTGGCTTCTTTGGTGTAGTCGTAAATATGCTGCTCATTGCTCTCTAATTGCGTCTCGTTACTCTCTTCCTGCTTTCAATCACCCTGCACGCTTACCCATAAGGAGTGAGGGTAGGAATGGACGGCTAAGAATTGGGTATGTCTGGATACTTTCCTCCCTCCTGCATATACTTCTTGTTCTCACATCTCTTGTCTACGTGTGTTTGTTAGGTAGTATGTGGGCTCATCTATCACTGCATACTCTTAAAATTCTTAATTTGGCTTTTCAGATACGTGAGCAGTGATTTTGGTAATCATCCTCTGTCTCATCTAATGGGCTCAGTATTTGGCATGCATAACAGAGAAAACGTTGAGGTATGAGATCCAGGACAGTCTGATTTGAATTGAGAATCTAAGCCATCAATTGCTTATATGCAGTTCTAGTGGATAAATGAGCTAGAGATTTGTCTGTAGGTGTTCTGCTATGCATTGAGTCCCAATGATGGCACTGAGTGGAGATTGCGCATTCAGTCAGAAGCAGAGCATTTTGTTGATGTGTCTTCCATGTCATCTGATATGATTGCAAGGCTGATTAATGAAGATAAAATACAAATCCTTGTCAATCTTAATGGTTATACAAAGGTAACTGTTGAGATTTTGTTTCACATATAAGGAAATTGCAACAGTGAATAAAATAGCCATCATGGTTATTAATCTGCTTGTGAGAGCTAGTAACTCAGATATTTATGTATATTTCTAAAATGTGTTTCTAAATTGTTCTTGAATTATAATCTTACTTTGTAGGGGGCAAGAAATGAAATATTTGCCATGCAGCCTGCTCCAATTCAAATCTCATACATGGGTTTTCCTGGAACCACGGGGGCATCTTATATACATTATCTGGTCACTGATGAGGTACAGTTCTATAATATGTTACTTTAGATCATAATTCAACTTTCTCTTGTTCTCCTCCTCTTACTCCCTAATTCTCCCTTTCACTTCATTCTTTCTCTTGCTCTTCCTAGCTTTCCTTGCTCTAGTTTTCTTTCATCTGTTTAAATAACTATCCTTTTGTTGAATGCAGTTTGTGTCACCACCTTGCTTCTCTCATATATATTCAGAGAAGCTTGTTCATCTTCCCCATTGTTACTTTGTGAATGATTATAAACAGGTGTGATCATAATCCTTTTAGTTATGTTACTGGAACAAAATGTTTTCTGTGGGTCCTTTTAATACTTCTACCAATAACATTTGTTCTTCAGAAAAATCAGGATGTATTGGATCTCAACTGTCAATCCAAGAGGTCTGATTACGGATTGCCAGAGGACAAATTTATCTTTGCTTGTTTCAACCAGCTTTACAAAATGGATCCTGACATCTTCAAGACTTGGTTAGTTCATGAAATATTTACATTGTAAATTGCATTAAGATCCTGTATTCTCTTCTGATTTGAATTTAGTTACCGAGATCCTATGGTGATTAAGGAAACAAGCTCAGTTTTCTAGTTCTTGAGTTTTTACATGCTTATGAAGAATAAATTTGGCCAATGATATGAAAATATGTTGGATTGCAATGTGATGCTGATAATTCCTTAAAACTATACCGTAAAATGTTGACACAAAGGTTTGTTTTGGTAAATATCTTACAATAGGACCTGCAAAGTTAAATTCAAACAAGTAGGTTATCAAAAAATAGCAAAATCATCAGGTTTTTACTGCAATTGACCTGAATTGGAGAATGCTTGAGATTTGCAACTTTGCTAAGTGTTCATCTCTGACTGTTTTTTTCAGGTGCAACATTCTTAAGCGTGTTCCAAACAGTGCACTTTGGCTTCTCAGATTTCCAGCTGCCGGGGAGATGAGACTTCGGACATGTATGACATACATTTAATCACTGTGTATATGCTACTTGTCTATTTTGAGCATGTTGAGTTTGTCAACTGATACTGTTATAAGAATTAGAAACTGATAGCATAACCGCTAATGATTTTGACATGTCTAGATGCTGCTCAACAAGGTGTGCTACCAGATCAAATTATATTCACCGATGTTGCCATGAAAGGCGAACACATTCGACGCAGTTCTCTGGCTGATCTATTCCTTGATACGTAAGCACCTCACCAAAATTATAGATTGACACATTTAATTCCTACACATCCACTCAACTCAACCCTCATATATGTGCTTCTTATATATGTTTTTAAGTCTCTTTTATTGTTCCTTTGGAGGCACTTATAAGGCAAAGACAGATTTTTAGCTCTAGTTGCTGTAATGACATTTAATTTTGGGTTGGAGCAGACCATTATGCAATGGGCATACAACGGGCACGGACATTCTCTGGGCTGGTCTTCCAATGGTGACCCTTCCTCTTGAGAAAATGGCAACTAGAGTTGCTGGCTCATTGTGTTTGGCCACAGGACTTGGTGAAGAGATGATTGTTAGCAGGTAGGCTCTATGTTAAATTACAAACTGAAGTTGTGATGGTACAACATCAGATAACAAAACGGATCGAGGAAATCCTTTGGGAGTTTCCTCATTGCACCATCACTGAACGATGATTTGTATGCTTTCCCTTCTATAGGTTATTTTTCTTCAATTTCCTAATCTAACTCCCACTAACTTGTCTTTAATTGCCTTCGAAATTCACAAAGCTTGAAAGAATACGAAGAGAGAGCTGTGACACTTGCTCTTGATCGTGCAAAGCTCCAAGATCTAACCAACAGACTCAAAGCAACTCGTTTGACTTGCCCTTTATTTGACACGACACGTTGGGTGAGTAGATTGAGCAACTTTTAATCTGTTTAAGAGTTACATTGTCTTGGCTCTTTAAATATTGTAGATACTGTTCACTTGTGTGGTGAAGCACGTTATTTGATGTTATTGTGCCTAATAATGCATTGTGTATAAATATGCTTCTGATACACGGAACAAATTGCAGGTGAGGAATCTTGAGAGAGCTTATTTCAAGATGTGGAATCTATACTGTTCGGGCCATCATCCTCAGCACTTCAAGGTTACTGAGAACGACTCTGAGTTCCCCTATGATAAGTAGGTATAGTAATTGATATTCCAATATATATATATATATATAGGGAGAGAGGAGAGATACCAGAAACAGGGAATGTAGATAGCAAACAAACAGGTTATTGAGTTGAGGCTCGGCCTCATGTAGAAATCTCTTGCTGACAAATCTATGGCTGATTCTTACTATTTGTATTGTAACTTTAGCTGTTTGACGGGTATTAAATTCACTCAGCAGAATGAGTTGAACACTAGGGCCAATGAATGTCTCGTTATGAACTCAACCCAGAATATATGTATGTAATATAATCTCGCAAGCGAAGCCTAGCCTAAGTTTGATGTAAACAGAATTAGGAGAGAATTAGGCCGCCTAGTTCTCGTTGAGTTGGATATTTGCTGACGAGTTCCCTAATAGTCTCAGTTAACATGTCTGCCCAATTCTCATTTAGTTGGATATTGCTGACTAGTTTCCCTAACAGTCTCGTTTAGCATGTCTGTTCAACTGATAGGAAAGCACTAACATAAGGATTACGAAGACACGGTATTTATGGTAGGCACCACGTGGACGTTAGGTATCAGCTTTGCTATCTGTGTGAGCTTTCCTTTTTTAATTGTTCGTCTTTATGAAAATTAAAGAAAAACGAAACAACTGCTAACCAAATAATTCACGCTACTACGTAGGTTAATCATAGTAGGAAAGCGATTTACATTCGAGTAAAATGTTTTTATTATGTCTTTTATTGAACTCTTTCAAACACTGACCAAACAGTTTTTATAGATTTCTACTCAAATTTGAAATGATGTGTGGTTATGGCTGATCATCTTTTTTGTTATTTATAATCAGCTAAAGAGAGCAAAGAAATAATTTCTTTACCTGAGCTTAAAGAATAACATGTAGAACCAGAACCTGTGGCAGATGAACAAGGATGATAGATCAAGTTCTTGCTTTCACAAAACTCTGATGTTTCAAATTCTAACCATCACATATTTTGGAGAGAATATAATAGTTGTAGCTCCACGCCGTGCGTTAAGCTTAAGGCGCCCCTTTTATTCAATTCTCTTATTCATAATCAGAGAGGTCGAAACTTAAAAGCCTCATATTAACATCAAAAGCCTTACCCCAACGCACTCCACATGGGCCAAAAAACCAAGGACAAGAACAGAAACAAAATGCTCTTATAATGGGTGAGCATCATCAGGTGTTCTCGTCTGTGTCTGAGTTAATTATATCAACTTCCTGATCCTTAAATCTGCAGAAGGTTCAAAGTGAAGCAACTCCTTAGATTTAAGCCACGGCTTCACCACCACTATCGAATCAAACACCCTAATCTCTCTGTTTCTCTCCGTAGCCTCTATTTTCAGATAATATTTGATCCCCGAAACCACCTGCCTCTCCGCTTCCACCACCTCCGAGAACGCCAGTTCTCCTAATTCTCCGCCAGCGATGATTCCTCCGAGGCGGCCTCTGTTAAACTCCTTCACCGAGAATCTCCCCAGCTCCTGCACCTCTTCATTTCCAGCCACGTCCCTCACCACGGATCTACCTCCCACAAATCGTCCTCTGTAGCCACTCACCGCAACTACGAGAGCCAAAACGATCGACAAAAGTAATGTTCTAGAAGCACTCGCCATTTTCATCACTCTCTCTATGTGTGTTCCACTGTTTGGTTTTGATATTTTAAGAAAAAGAAAGGGTCAGGGAGTTTATATAAGAGCGGAAGAGGCACCGACGACGTGCCGCGTATTGCAAACATTTTTATTAAACGACAAGGCGCATTGATTGACGCAATAATATAGATGATAAAAAAGTGTACTGATAATACGGATGATTTGATGGGTTTATTCTTTCTATATCTTGTTTGCTCCAGAAATCTGATCCTTCCGAGAGTTTTTCACTTTTTTGTGGGGTATCTTCTTTCTGTTTCTGTTCTATCTCTCTCTCTCTTTGTGTTGCTTTTCTTGAATGACATAAGATGATAGCAAGCGATTATTTGTTTCCAAGTCTTTAATACTTAAGTTCTCATTCATATTTTACTTGGATGACTATTAGATAATTGGCACAAAATCAGAGTTAAGAGAAGTGGAAGAAGAGGACAGGAAAGCTTGTCAGGGTTCTTATCGTCTGGGGGGTAATGGATTTTGTAGTTATGTAATTGTTCTAGGGGAAGAGGGTATGTACGTACGTACGCGCGCATGCAGCAGGACAAATGCCTCTTATTTGGTGCGGCAGTCACCCTTTCATTTCTATCTTCTTCCTTGCCAAACAAAACAATGTTATATTTACTACTGCTACTATATTATACCAAATAAATCGGATATAAAAACAAATTAGCAGTAGCTTACTCTGGTGAGGTTTTTGGCTTTTGGGTATGTTAGAACTTATCTTGAGTTAAGCTTAGGATGGATTGGAGTGGCGGGGTATGGTTGAAGAATGAGCTCAGCAAAACAACGAAAAGACAAGAAATTTTGTGTGTATAGGCACAAACTAGTTATGGGCGTTCTTCCACTCCGCTATAGATGGCGAGCTGTCACCGACTCACCGTCGCAGCAATGCCACGACAACGAAGAGGTGATGCAGTGTCACTCCCAGACACAGCCTGCAGCTTCACAAACGTGTTAGTGTTCTAAAACTCTCGTGAGTGCCACCAACTTGTTTTGGCATATACAAATTAAAACCAGCCTCGGGTTCAAGCCCCAATGAAGAGAAACAGAAAACAATTATCATCAACACTTTTCAAGATTAGGTTACCGAGTCTGAGATGGCGACAAATTGGAATGGGCTAAACAGTGAGTTAATATTTTCGGTCTATCTAATAAATCTCAACCATTTATTTTTGTGAGATTTACGTAGAGCCTGCAAAATAAATGGCTAAGATTTCATCAGACAGAATAAGACAGAGTAAAACTGGACAGAAGATCTGGACTCCTAAGCCGAAAGGACCGTCTCTTTTATATTAAAATCCGTTAATGATATTAAACTTTTTTTATTTTTGTATTTATTTATTTTATTACTTATTTTATTATGTACTTATAACTTTATACTTTTCGTATCACGTTAAACGAGTTTATAAAAAATAACTTCTCTATTAATTAGGAGTAAAATTGCATATAAAAAAATATTTTTAAACCTTATGTTTATTTGAAATTTTAACTAATTGTTGATAACAAACGAAAAAAGTAACATCAAATTTATGTAAAATACATGTCAAAAATCGCTTGGAAATGTCTTATGGCCATTTTGGTAATTAAATGGAATGTTCCAAACCTAAAAAAGAGTATAACTATAATTTTCATCCTCTAATTTTAATTTTTGGTATAAAAATTTATACTATAATTTTTCATTTCAATATTTTAATTTAGTTAAATATTTTTTTTTCAAATTTTGTTCGTGAAAAGATACACCTAAAATATATATGAATATAAACATGTTAATTTTATTGGACTCATTTAAATATATAAATTAAAATGATAAAAACTAAATTATATGTTTTAAAATTTGAAATGTAAAAATTCTAATTAACTTAAAAAACTAATACTCCAACAACAACTTAATGAAGGTTAGCTGATATGTGGCGTTTGATTATGCATTCAAATTGTTTATAATCAACAGCTACATATCTATTAACCAACCACATTTTATTGTCTAAATTTGGCCATCTAGATGTTACTTCAACAACATTTTCACTACATAAAACCAAAAAAAGGATATAAACAACATAAATTTATTGACCATCATAAGGGATTAACATTGTTATGCCAACAATCCAAAATACACATTTCAATAATTACTAACATCTGTATTAACATAAGAAAGATCATAATTGTTCAATGTTTGTATCAAGAAGACTTACTAACTTTCCCATTATAGGTTGGTCACGCTTCACGCTTCCTGTTTTCTTCTTCACATCTTTCTTTTTAACAACTCTCATCACTTGTAATTTTAAAGGGTTGACTATTTTCCTTCTTCTTGAAATGATTCGATTTCAATGTTTGATTCTTAATCAGGTCATCGTCATCAATGTATAGCTCTTGTAAGTAATATATCAAGAGAAATGGGTTTTGATAACATAACTGTACGACCTTCTTTGTAACTCTTTTTGTATAAGTCCTTGCGTTTCCTTTCTTCACTTTGTTAATAACAACTTTGAATGGTCCTTCATAGAAGCGTTATTGAGGAACATTACGTAAGTAATGAAATCTAAAAATTAATATATAGTTTAATGTGGTGAAGAACTTACATTCCATATGAGCAATTTAGCTCTCCATCAACACAAGCTCCATTTGTAGAAAACGTATTTTGGGAATTGTTAAGCTTGACTTTATTAGCAACTAATGAAAGTATTTATATACAGTGTTCAAGAACGCAGAAATGGACTAACTGTAATTATCTAACAAACTAAGTATGGTTAATAAATAAACTACCATAACTAATATAGCTAAGAGCCCCCCTCAAGCTAGAGAATGGATAGAAACCAATCCCAGCTTGGATATGTTGAGTTGAAAAGGAGCAGCGGCAAGAGCATTAGTGAAGATATCTACGAGCTGATCCTTGGAGGGGCAAGGGAGAAGCTTGATAACATCAGTAAGCACTTTTTCCCGAACAAGGTGACAGTTAATCTTGATATATATGTTTGTTCGCTAATAAAAGGTAGGATTTGTAGCAAGCTGTAAGGAAGAATTATTGTCACAGAACAAAGCCGTAGGACTAGAAACAGGCATGTGCAAATCACGCAAGAGATAGTGAAGCCATTGAACTTCACAAGCAGTGGACGCAAGAGCTCTATACTCAGCCTCAGAGGAAGAGCGTGAAACGGTGGTTTGCTTCTTAGCTTTTCAACTAATGAGAGAGTCACCAAAAAAAAAAGCCAGTGACGAAGCGTCGAGTCTCAAGGCTACCAGCCCAATCAGAATCACTTAAGGCCTTGAGAACAGGCGGGGAAGCAGCAAAAAAGAACAAACCAGTAGTAGGACAGCTCTTCAAGTAACGCAAAACACGATGAGCAGCCTGAAGATGGGTGACGGTGGGTGAGTCCAAATGTTGACTCAATTGCTAAGTAGCAAAGGCAATATCTGGTCGAGTAGAAGTCAAATAGAGAAGGTGACCAATAGGTTTTCGGAAAGAAGAATTATCAGGAAGCAAATCATCACAAGCAGACTGCGACACTTTAGTGACAATAGGAGTTTTCGCAAGTTTGCAGTCCAAAAAACCAGTCTCTGTCAAGATATCCAAAGTATACTTTCGTTGACGAAGATGAATGCCAGAGGAATTACGAGCCACCTCAAGACCAAGAAAGTACTTTAAGTCACCCAGATCCTTGATTCGAAAAGAAGAATCCAAAAAAGCCTTAACTCTAGCAATTTAGTCATGTTATCGCCAGCTAAGATAACATCATCAACGTATACCAACAAAGCTGTGAAAGAAACGACATCCTTCTTGACAAAAAAAGAAAAATCAGAGGTGGATTGAACGTAGCCAAGAGAAAGGAGAGCAGATGTAAGCTTGGAAAACCACTGCCTACTGGCTTGCTTAAGCCTATATAATGATTTCTGCAGCTTACAAACGAAAGAAGAACTAGAAGAGTCAAAACCAAGAGGTAAATCCATGTACACTTCCTCATGGAGATCACCATGTAAAAACGCATTGTTAACATCAAGCTGATGCAGAAACCAATTCTTAGAAGCAGCAAGAGCAAGCAAAAGACGAACAGTAGTAATCTTAGCCATAGGAGAATAGGTATCAAAGTAATCGATGCCCTCTGTCTGTGTATAGCCCTTGGCAACCAATCGAGCTTTGTAACGCTCAATAGAACCATCTGCTCGATCTTTAATCTTGTAAACCCATTTATAACCTATTGCAGTCTTGCCAGGAAGTAAATCCATAATGATCCATATGTTATTTTGCTCAAGAGCAGTGATTTCAGCCTGCATTGCTCCCCTCCAATGGGAATGTTTACTGGCTTGGAAATAAGTCTTAGGTTCCTTGGAAGCAGTTATAGCAAAGGTAAAATGCATATGAGATGAAGAAAGATTGGAATAAGAAATAGAAGAAGACAAAGGATGTGGTGTGGTATGACTAAGAAGATGATTGACATCAGTAGAGCTTAGGTAACAATGGTATCCATCGAAACAAGAAGGAAACTTTCGAGTACGAGAGGGTCGAGAAGATGGGATGGTAAAGAAGAAGGTTGAGCAGGAGGGTTTGGTGATGGCGGAGAGGGAGGAGACGGGGAATCATAGATGAGAGAGGGATCAAACATCAAAGATGGAGTAGAAGAGGAAATAGGTATTTGAGAAAAGGGGAGAATGGATTCATGAAAAGTAACATTTCGGTAAACAAATATAGCATGGGAAGAAAGGTAAAAAAGAACATAACCCTTGATATTTGGTTGAAAACCCAGAAAAATATATTTTCGAGCTCTAGGATCAAACTTGTGTCGATGAGCGTGAAGAGTGGTGGCAAAACTGAGACAATCAAACACCTTTAAATTCTGAAAATCAGGTTTGGTGTTGTAAAGTTTCTCAAAAGTAGTAAAGTTGGCCAAAAGAGGTGTAGGAGTGCGATTAATGAGAAAAACAGAATGAAGAACAATATAACCCCAAAAAAGCTCAGGTAAATGAGAATGAAGTAACAAGGCTCAAGACACATTAAGAATATGCTGATGTTTTCTTTCAATAGTGCCATTTTGTTGCGGGGTTTCAACACATGATATTTGATGAAGAACACCTTTAGAAGCATAGAAAGTTGGTAAGGCAAACTCAGAACCATTATCAATGCGAAATACTTTGATTTTGGTGGCAAACTGAGTTTCAATAAGAGTGTAAAAATTTTGAATATGCGTACAAGCTTCAGACTTGGATTTCATAAGAATGATCCATGTAAAACGACTAAAATCATCAACAATAGTCAAAAAATAACGATGACCAGTAAGAGAAACAACAGGATTGGGTCCCCATATATCAATATGAACAAAATAAAAAATGTTATTTGATACTGAAGTGCTTACAGGAAATGAGGTTTTCTTTTGCTTTGCCAAATGGCATGCTTTACAAGCAGAATTATCGGTAAAAGACAGAAGAAATATAAGAAGACATCAACCGTAATCTGGAATCGGAAAGGTGACCAAGAAGATGATGCCAAAGGTTAGAGGAAGCGGTGATAGTAGATAAGGTTGTAGGAGGAGAAACAGAGAAAGTTTGTACTTGAGAGTCCAAAATGTATAGACCATTGAAAACCTTAGCTGTACCAATCATCTTCATATAGGGTAGGGCCTGTATAGAGCAGTAAGAGCGATAAAAAACAAAAGAACAAGACAAAATACTAGTCAACTTAGGAACAGACAACAAATTAAAGGTAAATTGAGGTATGTAAAGAACATTAGTGAGATAAAAGTTGTTGCTGAAAATGACAGTACCTGATTACTTAGCACAGACTTTAGAGTCATTGGGAAGAGTGACATTAATGGGTTGAATTTGTGTGTAAGAAGCAAAAAATGGCAAGGAGTGTGTGATATGATCAATGGCTCCAGTATCGAGTATCCAACAATGAGAAGAAAAAGAATTACCTTCAGTCAAAGGTAGAGTAGAAGATTCAGTAAGAGCTTGGTTGGTAACATGAGGTTGAGAGGCAGTAGTTGAAGACGGAAGCAAAGCAAGCAACTGTTGTAACTGCTTTTGTGTCAAACTAACACAAGGATCAGATGGTAAGACGACAGTAGACGGCGAAGAGGCAAAGGAGTGTGCAACATTATCATCAAACACATTATGTGCACGAGAAGTCTACCCACGAGACTGGTGGATAGCCATGCTTTTCATAGCAAGTGTTAACAGTGTGCCTGTATTTACCGCAAAAGGTGCAGTAGTGTGAATCAACAGAAGACCGAGCTTGAGATTTCTTGTAAGAATGCTGAGAATTCTGGCAAACGTGTTGCTAACAATCACTTGAGAAGAACCAGTTGCTAACTGTCGTTCTCGTTGAATAACCAAAGAAAAAGCCTTGGTGATTGAAGGTAAGGGATCCATCAACATAATTTGAGATCGAACAGTAGTGAAACGATCATGTAATCCATTGAGAAAACGAATCACATAATTATTATCACGATATTTCCTAAAAATAGCAATTGCACCACAAGAACGAGAAGTGTGACAAGAACACAAGGGAATTGGCCGAAAATACAACAATTCATCCCAAAGAATCTTGAGTTCAGTGAAGTAATCAGTGATCGAACGATCATCTTGTTTGAAGGCCGAGATTTCATCTTGCAGATCAGAAATGTGAAAAATGTCTCCATGAGAAAAACGTTCATGGAGATCGCTCCATATCTCATAAGCGAAATCAATCCAAAGCACACTGGTTGTGATCGAAGATGAAATAGAGTGATGCAACCATGAAATCACCATTGTGTTGCATTGTTCCCAAGCAGAAAACAATGGATCAGTGACAGACAGAGCTTTGGTGGAACCATCAACGAACTTGAACTTGTTCTTGGTTGTAAGAGCCATTTTCATTACTCAAGACCAAAAATGGTAATTCGAGCTCGTTAAAGCTGGAGAAACGAGAATCAAAGCTGGATTTTCATTAGGATGAAGGTAATATGGACTGGAAGTGAGAGTAGGGTCATCATGGGCCATTGACGATCAAGAAAGGTAAAGATCAAGAAAAGTAAAGAAGAAAAGAGAAAACAGAGTAGTTGGCAAACAGAAAACAGAAAGAAAAAGTATGCTCTGATACCATGTAGAAAATGTATTTTGGGAATTGTAAAGCTTGACTTTATTGGCAACTAATCAAAGTATTTATATATAGTGTTCAAGAAAGCAGAAACGAACTAACTGTAATTATCTAACAAACTAAGTATGGTTAATAAATAAACTACCATAACTAATATAGCTAAGACCATTCCTTGTGGAACCTTACTCTTTTCTCCTTTATTATAAAGCTTCACTAAAACTTTTTCTTAAAATGACTTCTAGTTCTATTATGACCTTATCTTTTACACGGTTGGTATGTCATAATCATAACCTTCCTTAATGTTGGTCCACATAAAAATGTTGTTTCTCTTACCCTCTCTACCTCTAATAATCATAATAAAAACCTTACATCTTTATTGGGTCATTAATAAATTCCTCACATGTAACAAGTTTTAACTTTAATAACTTTTTCATGGTCGCTTTAAATTTGCTTAATTAGGGGATTTGCCGTATTTCTAAAAGAGTATTTATACTTACAAATTCCTATAATGCCTTGTCCACTCTAAAAAAAAGTCTGACATAATACGTATTTTCTGCTTTAGGAACAATATCACTCACAAATTTTATTAAACTATGCCATAAATGAAATATAATATAAATAAAATATTGTAGCAAAAATTAGACTTAAAAGGATATGTAAAATCACTAAATAAATTATTGTGGATATCTTTTGAACGTCCTTCATTCCCCTTTTTTAAGTCCTAAATCAGCTAGCTTTAGGAATCAAGACGACGAGTTAGTTGTTTATGTATGCTCAACTGGCCATGCAAATGGGTACATCTGGTTGTTCCCATCTCTACTAATTGTGACTAGCAATTCACTTTTAACTCCCCCTTTCAAAAATGCACTATTCAAGCTAATCACTTCCTTATAACCATTAAGCTTCCCTTTCTTACAACATACAAATGCAACTATAACCTATCAAACATAGGTTGAGCCATGTTGAAAACTTGAGACTGTTTTAATTATAAATGTTGTTTTAGGATTGGAAGTTATGATTTCTTCCTTATAGTATCATAAATATGCATTTTTTTTACATCACCTTTCTATTTTTCAATCAATTTTACTTTGACTCTATAAAGTTTTGGTAATCGAACATCATTGATCAACTTAATTTTTTACCATTATTTGGATAATTGATGGAATTGTCATATATACTCCAAATTAATTCTTAATTCCTATAATCAATAAATGTAATATATGGAAGTAAGAGTTGATCCTAAGAAAAATTTTAATTTGCCAATTGTTACAAAAGAAAATTCTAGACAAGATGGGGGTTATGATAATATGGAATTTTGTAACAAAGAAAATAAAATGAATAATAAACAAGAGTTATCAATAACATAAACTTTGATTTATAGTTTCTTCTACCTTTTGTGTAACGCCCCAAATTAAGGGTTAGTATATTAAGCAAATTTAGTCCGATTTATGTTCTGTCTCTTTGACATTTTGGCATACCTTCATGGCATTTTCCGGGTCAATTGGTTTACTGAGATTTCTGATTTGTTCGGACATTATTAATATATTTTTAGTAAT
>JANKYE010000007.1:8823016-8833823 GCA_032467995.1 Erythroxylum dillonii | reverse complement strand
ATCTAAGCCCGACTTTTCGGGTGCCGACGAGTCTCCTTTTCTCCCCGCCCCCCGTTCGGCCGTTCAGCTCCACCCAACACTTACCACGTTCGCTTCGCCTCACCCGGATCTCCCTCGTCCTCTACTTGGTTCAGTCGTTGGAGGCGTCTCCGCCGTCGGCGAGGGATTCGACGGTTTGGCTCTTACCGACCCTCGCACTTTTTCCCCTCTCTCCGGCGTCTCTCACCACTCGACGACCCCACTGTCACAAGCCTTGCCTGCGGTCGCCGCTAGCCTAGCCCCCCGCCGCCTGCTGCCCCAACCGGCGTCAAGCTAGGACGCCTGAAGCTGCCGCCCGCGCATGGTCCATCTGCCCGTGCATGGAATTTTTAATATAATTTTGATTTCTAATTCTTTTGAAATCAAAACAAAATTTTAGTAAACATGTTTTGCAATTTTCAATTTTAGAAAATAATTTTTTCAATATTAATTAGTAAACATGTTTTCGACAATTTTCTATTGAAAATAAAAATTGAAAATATATAAAAAAATTAAGATAGAAAACAAAAAACTGTTTTTTGAAATTAAACGCACCTTTAATGTTTATGGATTACTCTTTCTATTAATAATTTGTGCAGAAGCGGGATGAAAAAGAAGTTGCGAAGGCAGACAAAAAAGATTGAGAAGCTAAAGAGAACTTGGGAATGAGCTTAGTGCTTTAAATGAGCTCCCTGCAGAGTCTCGTCTACCAAAGGACTTCTGTTATTCAATCCCTGTTTTTTATGTGCTCAAAGTCTTTTCAGTCATTTATCGAATCCCTATTCTTCAGTGCCTAAAAATGGATGACTGAGAAGACTTTAGGCACACAGAAAAACAGATATTCGAGAACTGATCCTCTTCTTGAAAACAGGAGACAAAAGAGAAATAGAGATTCGAAAATAGAACTATTCTCTTTCTGTCCCAAATCCTTGTTCCTCGGTACTTAAAGCCTTTTAGTCATCTAATTTATTGCAATGATAGGCTGAAAAGGTTCTGGGCACTAGAACAGAAATTCGGAACTGATCCCTGCTTATATTGATAGCCTAGTGGCTAAATATGATGTAGGGGAGCCTCTGACTGATGCTGACCAGCAGTGGAAAGAAGAGTTTGCGCCCTTCTATAACGGTGAAGATTGTGACTTATCAAAACTTGCAGAGCCATCATCATGGTTCTCAGTTCTCTGGCAATGACCGCTGTAACATATAGAAAGGGACGCTTACCATCAAAACAATGTACGTGCTACTTCCTAACTTTTAATGTGCTGTAGCATTTAAATATGTATTCTTGTTTTCCATTTATTTTTGGTCCAAGCCATTTCGTGAGGATCAAATCAAACTTTGTATTCCTATCGCTGTGATTCATAACAGTTGAATGAATGTATGAATGATTGGGTATATTGTCATGTCCATCCAAACCTAGTTGCAGCATTTCTTCTTCTTCCCTTTCGGCCATGGTCTTAGCAACCAAATACGTCACGGACGCTATGTTCAATTTTGGCGTTGTCCAGAATGTTTATGGACATATCTGTGGACCCATGCTGCAAAAGAGATACAATGGATCTTCGGTTTTGGTGTCGGGAAGGTAGGGGCAATCTTGAAGTGGATCAACCCCTTCAGAGAAGTGCATTCCCATACCATGGCCCTCTTAGCGTTACATGGGAAGCAAAAGCAGACAGTCCACAAGTACATGGTTGGGCAGCGTCCTGTCTATTTCATCTCTTGGAGACCGTGAAACAAAAAGCTTGTGGCCTTGTCTTCTCTGACAGCCACATCTATCCATATTTGTGGACCATTTTCTTAAAAGAAAAACATAAAACAATTTACTGAGGCAGGAACAGCAGGTAGTGGATTTTATAACAACTGGGGCTTTTCAAACCCTAGCCACGACTCCGTAACATTTAATAGTTTGTTCTCTAAAAGAGAGAAAATGGGCAAAAGGCAGTATGTGGGGAAATAGGTTTGAATGTGACATTTAGATGTACACAGATCATTGAATTTGGAATACAAGTAAAAGAAAAGGCAATCTTAGTTTTGGAAGACAAACTTGGTCACTTGGGAGAATGGAAATGCACGAAGAAGAATTGTTGTACTGAAAGGAAAAATGATATGTGTTTGGTGAAACAAAATGATAGTGCTTGATGGCTTTTGTTTCTACCTCCAATCAACAAGACCGAAGCTTTACCAATGCTCCTTGGACTTGGAGTGGACGAAAGAGACACAAAAGAGTGACAGCCTGGTAAGGTGAATGGACCACACCAAGTCTAATAATAATTAGTTAAAATCTCTATCTCTGTCTCTCAGAGTCTCTCCCCTAATCATACTTCTTCCCCATGGGCCTGGGGTCCATTTTATCGTCATTACCGGAGTTACTTGTGGAACTTCATCTCAAGTTGTTCTAGAATGCAATAAAGACGCACATACTTTCTGCGCCACAGTCATGTTTCTTCTTTTGTTAAAGCAAAACACTAACCTCAGCCTGCCTTGATTACCAGTCAAATTGGCTTACAACACTCTTTTACATGTCAGCCTGAGCTACACAGCATAGAGGGAATCTAATGATGCAATTAACTTCACCTAACGCCTTGGATTTACCATCACTTGCAGCATCAATATCCTTAATTTGAGACTTATGAGAAGTTCAGGAAACCCCAAATCATAACTTCCTAAATGGTTTTAACCGTAAAATTCAACATAAGCACCTTTTACTATACGAATAGTAATGCCTAACACCAGGGTTAATGTTAGGATGCTTGTTCCTTATTTGTCTAGGCAACTGTAATTGAAGGGTTTTATTGAGTTAGGCACCTCAGTATTTCAAACTAGAATTCCTAATTGTCTGGTCCAAGGTGGTGGTCAATTAATGACTATGTGTGATAAGAATATTGATGTGATTTTGACTCGGAGGGCAGGAAAATATTGCATCAATTTGAATTTATAACAATTTGATTCGTTGTTTCTGTTATATCAGATTTTATTGCATAATTTCCACAGACAACTGCTGTGATGCGAAACCTAAAATCAGGCAGATCCAACAGCTTTTTTGGTAGCAACTAATTAAAGATCCTATCTTATTGGTTGCCAGAGAACATTATTGTCCTAATAATTACATTCTTAAGAGCTGTATATAGTACATCTGACTTATCAACAACAATATTCATTTAAGATTAGTCTTTTCATTCTCTGAAAAAAGCTCTTATCTTCTAATTTGATGAACTGTAAAATGTCAATGACGTTCTTCAGAGTACTTTTGATACATTTTTATTATATTCAACAAGTAGGCCTGCACTTTAAGCGTTGTTAAATTGCAAAAACTCCAAAATTTAGTCACAATCTGCTCCAAATCCAGTTTTAAGTAACTGCTAAGTTATCCCCACAAGTGGCTGTGAACCATCACAATCAACAAAGCCAAACATGTATGTACTGCATGTTGTGCTCTCTCACATCAACTGAATTTGCTTTGTCACCCAACAAAATGTCTTAATACAACTGAAGATAAAGTATGTGTGCTCATGGCTTCTGTCTCATTCTTGTTTGCAGAGAAGGTTCATTGCTGTTCAATGTACTGATTACATTTTAGGATTGAATACACCTCTACCTTACTGTTACTTGTTAGTCTCTAACCTTCAACACTTTCTACTGTGGACACCAGATGTCAGATCTTTTTAATAAGAAAAAAGGTGATATCAGCGGATTTCTTTCCGCTGAGGCTTGGAAATATTTGATTTTGTTGACAGCTTTTCAAGAAAGAGGCTGTCTTCCCTTGAAAAAGAGTATCTACGCACATCTGAACTCCACTACTTTATTCTTCCAATTTATCCACACACAGATATCATATCCTCCCCTTTCCACTGTGTAATTGTATACAGATATGCATATATTTTTATTATTTATGTTAAAGTCTACGAGATTATAAAGCTCTCTGCTTTGATTCCTCAGCCAAGTCATAACCTCACCATTGCCAACCTGTTCTTTTGATGCCCTCACAGATTTTCAACTCAAGAAAGAAAATTGGAAGCAATGGCACCAAATTAAAGGAGGAGTCATTTTTTAGCTTGTGTTCTTTAGGCTCCCATTTGGGACAACTTTTACCATATATTGTAACACATGATCTCAGTATTTTAGGACTATTAGCTATAGCTAGTCATCACTTACCAGTGATGAAACGCATACAAATAACACAGAGAGCTCAACTCACCAGTTACTGACTGAGATGGAAAAGCTAAAAATGGAAAAAAGAAGATCAGAGTAGTGGACTCCAGATGAAAAATAGCCTAAAAAATCATTGTTAATCATAAGTCAGATTTAAGAGATATACATTTGTCCCCACTAACAGCTGGTAACGATTAAGAATCAATTTTCCCCACAAGACACGCGATTTTCCCCGAGGTTACACAATATCATCCCACTGGAGGCCCTACCTTCAATGTGTTCCAGCTAAATTTGATAGCAATATCTGGAGGGTATCGTTTTCATGGTAACTGTTTCTAACTTTGACCCTTTTGTTTGCTTGTTAAGCCTCTCAGAGCACAATACGTTACAAGGCTTGGAAGCTTGCGTGTGCCAACTCAGTATTCTGAAGCGGGAGCACTTCATGAACAGTAAATATAACAAGGAGCAGTAAAGAGTAAATTTAAATTGTAGTGCCCCCAAGAACTCGTGACAAGATGTTTATATTAATGTTAAGGTAAGATACAAAGGTTGGAGAAACAAAGATTACAGATATCATTCATCTTTAAAAAAAATTACAGAAAGTGAAACACTTGTCTCTGGAGTCTCCAACTCCTTCCCTTAAATGTTACAGAAGTAAATGAGGTCCTCTGTAGAACTGATTTTCACCACCAGTAACAATTAGTGCTAGATTTTACAATGCGGTTTCCTTTTTAACTATTCTTCAAAGAATCAACTGCTTCAATCACCGACAAATAATGAGGAAACGAAAGTGAGAAAATTTACTCTTTCTCCCAGCTAAAGACTGATACAAACTGGAAATTGGCTGTATTTACACAGGACTCTCTGTGACCAAAGGCACTTGTCAATGAACTTGACTGTAATTTCGAGAAACGTCAATGGAGTAATCGGTTGTTTTAGCATCACAACTCAGTTTTCATCTGAGCAGCGGGTAAAGAGTCTGCAACAAGAAACCTGGACCTAAGTTCTGAACTGAAAGCCATCTACATTTCATTGAACATCAGAATTTTTCCGGGACTTTTTGTCTTACCTTGAAAGCTTTGCTGCTGATTCTGGCCATACCCCATCTGCACAATACTATGGAGCTCATCCTCCCAAAATGTTGGAACCTGAAATGCAAATAAAGAAACAACGACGGTTTCAAAAAATGAAGGCCAATCAAAATGCATAAGACTAGTTATCTTTTGTTCTGTTCAAAATACCTGACGAGAATTATCGCCAAAGCCGTCAAGGGGAGGCAACTGCATACTTGGATTTCGCTTTGATGCAGCAGTCAAAGGGTTCATTGAAAACTGATATCCTGCATTAGTGGATAGACCACTCTGCAGGGGTAGTCCTTGCTGTGACTGGTAGCCATAAGGAAATGCTTGTGTCGATGAATCTAATGGGCAAGGATTGATCGACACGGATCCACGAGATTGAAAGATCTGAAACATGGAAGAAATTGAACATTCCTTCAGATAAAAATGTTACGAATTTTTAAGACTTATTCTGTGACAGGAATAAGCAATAAATGTCTGACTTACATCCTTAGACAAAAGGGCTTCCATGTTGAAGTCCATCCTAGGATTCACAGACGCCAACTTCATGGAGAGGAACTGCAAATGATGTCAACGGACACAGCCCAATATCAAATCAAGTACGCCATTTATACTTTTGAGGGAGAAACCTAAGAAAAGCTTAGAATTTACCTCAACTTGGCGTTGCAATGACTGCACATAGTTTATAATCTCATCAAGCATAACAGCTTTTCCGGTCACCTACAGTTGAAATTTCAAGCCCGTTTAGAGGATTTCATTTCTTCTTTTAGGTAGGTATCAGGAAAAGAAAACAGAAAAGCCAGGAAATGACAGAATGGTATTACACCTTATTGCATCCCGGAACAAGATCTTGAAGAAACTTCATCCTTTCACTGATTTTCTCTCTTCGTACCTGACCAAGATAGAATGAGAGTTCAATGCAAAAATCTTGTGGCATCATAAAATATGGACAACAGAAAGTTGTATTGATTCCTACCCTTTCAGCAAGGCTGTGGCTATCTGTAGCCTGACCCCTTCTTGCTCTGACATGAATGTAGTCCTTTGGTGCATCCGCTGGCTTGGAGCTGTCTTTGTTCTGTTTCTGATTTCCATTTTGTTGTTCTTCTTTGGCTTTTCCTGAATCCTTCTGTCGTTCATTGGCTTCATCTGATTTACTCCTTTTTCCACTGGATTCCTCGTTATTCTCCGCCAGTACCTGCAGTGAAAATTGAAATCTCCGTTGGTTCTCAAAAAACCCAAAAAGCACCCAACTTGAACTGAAGTTATGTGTTACCTTAGCATCAGAAGAACAAGGAGATGGAGATGGAGTTTCTTTAGTCTTGCCTCTAGGAACTGATTTCCTTTTCCTGGAATTCGGTTCGTTCTGGCCTTTCATGCTCATTTCTCCACCTGGGATCTGCTCAGACACTGAAGACTCCTCCTTTAAATCTCCCAAATCTGCATTCTCTTTCTTGTTGGAATTTGGATTCCCATCTTGTGGCGAGCTTTTATTGCTTTCCTGAACGATCGCTTGAGATCCAGCGACCTTCATAGAATTGCTACTCTGGACTCTGGAGATGTTACCAGGTTCAGCTCTGGGCATCAAACCTTGAGGCAATTCAGCTTGATTCAATCCTAATTGCCCACTTAAGCCTCCAAGATTCCTGTTTCCAAAACATGAATATCTTGCAGCCCTCTCTGCAAATCCAGGATCAGTAGGAAATGGAGCCAAATTTGGATGGTTGGTTAAACTGTTCCCGAGAATTGGAAAACTGCCTCTGATTTGCGAATCCTTCATTGAAAGATTCAATTTTGGAGGAGAATTCAATGGGGTACTGTAACATGAATTGTTAGAACTACTGTTATTATTGATGTTGTTATTGGTATTGTTAACATAAGATTCCGGCGAAATCTCGCCCGAGTTGCAGATACTTCCTAGTCTTCCAATAAGTTCTCTGATCATAACAGTGTCGCCACTGCCACGATGAGAAGAAATGACATTAGCACTTGATGCTACAGGAGATGAGACGATGGAGCTCAGAGCAGACTCAAAGGGATCGCTCTGATCCACTGAGTTCTCCCAGTTGGCATTGAAAAAGCAAGAATTCAGGTCATTTGATTGCATTTCAATCCCATAAGTGGAAGAATTCCACATGGACGTCGCACTGTTTGCTGTTGCATTCATGAAAAATTTCTCCTTTTCCATGGATAGAAACCAGAAGTAAGTAAAATCTGCTACTACTAACAGGGCAAGAACTGAAGTGATTCAGAGAAAAGTTGAGGACCCAGATGAAGAATTAAAGTCAAACCCCATAAACCAATAAAGACTACCAGAGACTTAATCCTGTGAAAGTTTGCCAGGAAAATTTTGTCTTAAATAGGCAACCTGTTGTTCTAGGACAATGAAAGAAAGCAAAGGTAAAAGTTTACCGAAGGGAAAGGACAAATAATGATGATAGACTTCTTGTATGTCACTCAATTTGGGAATAGAACCAAGATGGGAAAAAAAAATGGAGGTGAGAAGAAAGAGTGTGCACAGTGCAAGCTAGAAAAGCATAAAGAAAGAGAGAGAATATAAATGGGAAAGTGAAGAGGAAGCAAGAAAGAAAAAAAAGAAATGTCTATTTGACTTTACTTTAGTTGGCCTTTCTTATATTAAATCTTTGAATGTATATTATTATTGACAGTAATCTCTGCCTAAAACTGCGTAAAAAGACGGTGAAGTTTTGGTGACAATGGCTTAACTCCTAATGCCGGGCCTTATACGTCAAACCAGCTTAGTTCTTGTCCCTCCTCAGTACTGACTTCTCTTCTCCCACCAAGTTTGGATTTTTTTTATTCAATGTGCTGCTTGTTTTTCTCTCTTATGCATGTATATAGTTGTTGTTGCTTTATAGCTGTAGATTGGGCTTTATTCTAAGGAACAAGAGGGTTAAAAAGCACAGTAATTATGGTGTAGAGAAGCAGAAAAAGAAGAAGAAGAAGGTGGCTTCTTGTTGCTTCTGTTGGCACAAAACACTGACACTTCTGACTTCTTCTTTGTCATATGGTGCTTAAGCTTTTTAACTAATCATCAATGATTAATGCACAGAAGAAAAAAGGGTTAAACAAGTACTGCATGATTAACTATGGTTAGTACACCCAATAACTTTGATATTCGCTTTGTAGTGGTTAAAGAGTCGTTGTGTCTACACTACTACACTCTCTGTAGATCCAGAAATAATATATATAATTTGTTGTCCTTTTATGTAATTTATTTCCCAGTGAAGACAAGAACAAAGAAGCCAAAAAAATACTTACTTGACAAAATTCTACGGGCCTCAGATATTAAAAATTGTATCTTTCCAATGTTTGAGCTCAAACACATTTTGGCTGATGGAGTGTCTGTTTCTTCATTCCAAATCATAATGAGTTTTTATGTGGGGTAGAGTAAATTAGTTGTTAGGTCGTTTTCATCTCATAACTAAACACGAGCTCACTGTATTTTAGGTAGGATCATTGATTACTTGAAAAGTGAAAGCAGTAGAAAAGGAGGCTAAAGGTTTTTAGTTTTTACTTCCCAGGCCACACACCTTTCTCAGCCCAAATTTCTACTCCAAACCCTCTAAGTACATCATTGGCCCAAATGATTGTTTCCAAAGTCATTTTTCGGATAGGCCTGTGAACTTGAATTGATGTTTGTTACTGCTTTCTCTTCTCTGGAGAACAAAAAGTTATGGTTACATCTAATGCATGCAATCGTAATATGCTATCAAAAGAATAGTGCTAACTAATACTACGCTATGTTCTGAACGTGTTTGTGTGTGTTTACATTATGCATGCATGAACTTGGGTTTTATTATTGGTAAGCAATGAGTTGCTGCTGCTTCTTAAACATGGTCAAAGACACCAACTTCCACTTTTTTATGCCGCCGCCCACCTTCTCTACACATTTACTAGTAAGATTTATGCCCATCTACGCACGAAACAGCCAACAGCTCGTTTCCTTGCTTGTCCAAATCTTTATCATAGACCTTTGAAAGTATTTGGTTTTCGGTGGAAGATAATAATGTACATGTAAATATCGCCTAGGGTAAGACTGGGACGAGATCTGCTGTGCCACAACAGATCTTTTTCTGACTAATTGAAATTAATGAAATGTGATTAAGGATTTAAATCTCCTTAATTACCTCTTAATTCAATTCATCTTTTACTTAACACTTAATTGACTTTATTATTAAAATATAGTCTAAATCATAAAAATGTACCAAATTCCTAATGGTATGAAAACTACTCTTTTTTGTTTTTGAGGTTATCTTTATTTTAGTATATTAATATTGCACTAACCTAGTGGGTTGACGTAGGTGGTACATGCCTTCGTCGCTTAACGAAGTAGTTAGGGGTTCGATCCTCACCCTTGGGAATGCAGCAAGCTCCTGGGTCAGCTGTAACTCTTCCGTGTTGGAGATATTCCCGCAGCGAAGAAATTAGTGATTCCGTCGGTGGATATCTTGAATGCATCAAAAAAATTAATATTGCACTTAAAAGTGTGATTTCATTAATCACTAATAACTCAAACTCTAATTTGTCTCATAGCCTAGTCATATAAACCCTAAACAAAACTATTGGTACTTTTATTGCTTAAAATTTCTTTATTTTTAATTTAGACCAGCAATATCAATAATTATTATTGTTTTGACACAAGAAAAGACGTGAAATTTTCCTTTTCTGGTGTCATTAAAATTTAAATATTAGGGTTTACCACACTTCGAAGGTGCTTCTTAAACAAATAAACGAACGATTATAAAATAAACCATACTTTGGCTTCAACTAACGTGACTTTCAATCATTGATTCACGCTTCCATATGCAACCTCCGGTTTTTACCCTAATTTTATTGCTTCTTCATGACACGTCTCAGTTAGGTATTGGTCAGGGTCCAGATTACGAGGTAAACTATTTTTAATAACATTTTCTATTGTTTATTATTAGAATATCAAATATAGTCAGAAATGAGAAATCAGAGAAAAACTCTTCCAATCAAAGCTTTTAATAATGAAATCGTCGTATATGATTGCAGGGAAGTTGTCTTCTTCTTTTTTTTAATGTTTTTGCTTTAGGTTTTCGGTTTCTCTTTTATCATGGAGTAGGTCTTGTCAGATTTTCAGTTGATCATTTACTATTATAAATTTATAATCAATAAAAATGGAAACTAAGGATATCATGCTCCCTCACGTCAAGAGTTAAGATAGACCGTTTTATTACAATAGTTTAAACTGTTGTGTGAAGTTAACTTAATTGATTTTATATATTCACTAACATATTTATTCAAATAAAAGCCCTTTAAATTTAAAATTTGTACAGGTTCACTATATTTTGTACTGAATAATAAATAAGTGTTAGGATTTAAACTCAAAACCTCTTGGTCACAAAGACTGATATTATATTAAGTAACCGTTTCACCACAATAGCTTAAATTGATTTGTGAGACCAACTTAATTGCTTTTATATTTTTACTAACAACTTCTTTTCAATTTAAATTGAATTTGAACTTTGAATTATTAAATTATATCGTCTTCAAATTTAATAATTCAAAGTTCAAATT
>JANKYE010000007.1:8701299-8711813 GCA_032467995.1 Erythroxylum dillonii | reverse complement strand
GAGAAATTTTGAGATTGACTAGATAAGGGTGGAAGAGGGACAGGTCTTGCCTTGGAATTTTCAATCAACAATGTAGCGTCATTGTCAATTTTTTAAGTTCTGTCACCTTTGAGGATGGAATGTCACTACAAGCTCGAATTTCCTTGCCTGACAATTTCAACAGGTGTGCCCTTACCCTAGTGTAAGAACCTCTGAATGAGTTATAGCAAAAACTACACTCAAACTCAAAGTTTCCACCACCCTTTGTTTTATTTTTCTTGACCATATATTTCCATAATGGTTTTTTCTGGATTTTCTTATTCAGCACCACTACTAGAAGCCGTGGAAAAAGGAGAATAGTGGATTGAAATACCTAATTAAGATACCAAATTGTATTAACAAACAAGTAAAGAATATTAAGAAACAATAAAATGTTTTTATGTCAATGAAGAAAGCAAGAATACAACTAGAGATGTGTGCCATTATAAAGTTAAACCTTCTGCATTTACAATTTCACTACCCTTCATCAATAATGCAATTTACCTTTGCTTTTAAGGAGATTAGAAGCCTCACATAGGTTATAGAGTCCTAATACTCTTACCATAAAGAGGCTAATTTAAATAGCTATATTATGTGGTTAAGTCTCAGACTCCTAAATAAGTTTAGTGTAAAAGGATATCCTTGCAATCATTTCTTTGATTATTTAACTAAAATTAGTTTTAAAAAAGGCTTTATACATAAAGAGTCTTTTTTTGCATATGAAACTTCTTCACCCAACAATACATAGAGTAACAAAATACAAATATATTACGCATCAATACATAAATATTAATTGGTCATCATAATGGGAAGAACAACACCATACTAATTAACCACTCATTCTTACATGCATACGGGTAATTATGAATATCCAAGGATCATCCCTTCTTGCAGGTTTTTAATAAGAGGCCGTATAATGTATTCTAACCTAGTTGTTTGCAACTGACCATACAGTTTTATCTCTAGTTGCAGACATTGTAGATTTAAGAACCAAGAAGAAAACTGTAGATTTGAATCATCTTTGGTTAAGAACTTAAGATTTAAGAACTACTATAGAAGAAAACTGTAAATGAGTATACCGTGACCAACGGTGACTGGCGAGTGGTGATGCTTCGTGACGGTGACAGCTCGACATCGGCTGGAAAACAACGAGGAGCAACTGGCACTTGAGGGCCAGTGACAGCTTCGACTAAAATGGGTGAGAAAGCTAAGGACCAAGTTTTGTGAGAGGTATAAATTGGCGGGGACAGAAGAACAAGGAATTTGATAAGTTCTAACAATTGTATCTTTCTTAATAAGGAAGACTACCCATGGCAACTAAATAGCCTTTTGAATAATTCATAAAAATGTTACGAATCGTATTCAGACATGCCCGAGCCGTCTCTAAGACGTCTCCAGCCATATCCGAGCCGTCTTTAGCAATGTCCGAGCCAACAAAAAGTATTTATTTATTACGACACATACGGACATGTGTCCACTGTGTGCGTGTCCGGTTGGACACGTGTCTGACACGCGGACACGGCTGAAGTTTCCCGTGTCCGTGCTTCTTAGGTTAAGGCTAATATACCTACTAAAATAATATTCTTAATAATTTTTAAACAACCATAAATGTTATAAATATCTCTCTCTATTTATTAACTCTCTTATATCTAATTATATGATAATTGCATTCAAGACCCGCCTAGGTCTCTATGCTTCTGTTGTGAACTCTTCACCTAAAATAATATATAACATAGTAGTATTACCTAATAGAAAAAAACTAAATAAATTTAAAATCCTATCTCACTAATTTTTTATGCACAAATCCTTACCAAACGTGCTTATATGACTCCGAATACTTATCAAGAGAATAACAAGTTACATAAATACTTCATAATGTATCATAACTAAATGCAACAATAAAAGGTGTTATTAGCACAAACAAGGCTTTGTATCTATCAAGGGTAAGGATCAAATATGCCTTTTGTATTTACTTTATTATGGCACCAAGTATTAGTCCTAACCAACTAAAAGGTATCAACCTTGTTTTAATACTGGACATAGGTCTCATCCAACCATTATACCCCACACATCTCACAATATAACATAACACATCGCCCCTACAAGACCTCAAAGTAGGTTAAATAGCACATATCAATCACAATACACACTAATCACACTCATAAGGCACTAATATTATAAATGCAATCACACACTACGATCAAAGTATACTTAAGTATACACTTTACACTTACTAGAATAATGATATGTCACCAATCACTCAATTAAACATGCATCAAATATGAACAAAAACCCCAGTTGGATCAATTTAATTAAAAAAATGACTGGTTTCTCATTATACTTAATTAGGATTTTTTTGTAATTTTTCCCAAATCAAAGAAATGAACGATGTGAATAATTAGTATACATATAATTAAACATCTAAAACACATAATCATTTAAATGATAAACCTAGAAACTCAATTTGGAACATACTACCTTTTATTATATAAAATGTTTTTTGGATTTATTCATGTTGTAAAATTTCTTATGTTCTATTTTTTCCTATAATCATCAATATCTAGCTTCAAATCCTTTTTTTTTTCCACTTGAAATCACTCATCTAATTCTCATGTGTCTCTGTCACTTTTTCTCATTACTTTCTCTTTTTGTGAAAAATGATTATTAAAGTTATCACAAATTGTTTATAAAATAAAAATAGTGGATATTCGCTAATAGACGGTAAGGGGTTTAGCTATCTGATATCAACTTTTGGTGTCTTCTTAATAGTTATATAAAATTTTCTCAACTTTTATTAGTCTCTTCAATCACTTTAATTTGATATGACCGTATAGAATGATGTTTAGTTGTGATAATAAAATAAACCCATTACAGTCTTTCACTAAATTCTTCTATTTGAGTTTAATATCAACTACCAATGTATTCTTATGAAATGTATATATTTCTCTTACATTTTCATAAGCTATTAGATCATCTAAATTCAATAATCACATCAAAATTCAATTTTAAAACATCAAAAATTATTTACCTTTTTACTGTATATTTGACTAATAAGTTTCACTACATAACAATCAACTCATCTTAACTCTATTAAGAACTAAATGTCAAACACAAATAATTTTCTAAACATTTAGTTTTCCAAAATTCAAATTATATAAAGACTTTAAAAGATTAAAGTAAAAAAATAGTTCACCTCAACAACTTATGGAATAACATAAACATTAAATTTTTTGATGGTCTCACACAAAGGGTTAGATTAGATATTTTTAAGGTAAAGAATTGTCTTGTTTCATGCTATTAATTAGTTGAACTCAAATATCTTTCTTTGTAAAGATACATGATTTCATGAAAAGAAAATTTCAAGATTTAGTAAGAAACAAAAAGAGCTAGTTTTATTTATAAAGAATGCTCTGAATCTTTTTTTTCAAAGAACCTTCAAAATTTTCAAATCTTACTTAATAGTATAAATTACAATTTGGCCAAAAGAGCTAATTAGCCCCTAACGTTTGCACGAATCTACAAAATAGCCCTTACCATTTCACTGTGTTTAAATTGAACTCAAACATTTATAAAACGATCAAAATAAACTTTAACGTTTGGAAAACGTTTAGATTAAACCTTGAGTACTGACAATGTTAAGGTACCGTTAGTTATCTGTTGACGTGATACAAAATTTTAATGAGGTAGATTTTTAAAAATGTTTTTAATTGTGGGACCTACCAGAAGTTGAGATGGACTTTGTTTAATGGAGGTGGGTCCCATATGTAGCTTTAAGGTTACGTTTTTTCAACATTTTGTGTGTTTAACTGAGGTGGGTCCTAGAGATACAAAATGGACGTGCGTGTTACGGTGAAGTTTGATTTTTTGGGCAAAACATACTAAATATATCACCGCTCAACTGAGGTTGGATATTAGTACCAATATTGAGAAGGAAATTGGAGAATTTGAAGCTTTGAAGAGCAAGAATTTGAGGCATTCAAGAGAGTTGTTTCGTAACATGCTATATCTTCTTACAATTAACAGTTTAGAAATAGAGAGAGAGTGTGTTGGAAATATTGATTCAAAGTTAAAATTGAAGATTTTGTTTAAAAATAAGATATTTGTTAAAGGATAAAATTTTATCCTTTAAGATAAAGTTGTTATCTAGTTAGGATTTAAATTTTTGAATTTGAATTGTTTTATTAAGATATTAGCTAAATTTGTTACTTCATTATCTATATATTTAAGTCTTCATGTCAATGTAGTGAGTATCAATCAATAAAATGTCTTTTGCATTCTCTCTTCTTTATTCTACTTTATTTTAGTTAGTTTTCCATTCTAAAATTCCAACAGAGAGAAGTGGGAAGGAAAGGACCTAAATGATTTTATTTCTATGAGTGCTGGTGGTTCCTATATGATCATTACCATTAGACTAACCAAAGTGATGAAGTTTGCCATAATGCACTTGCCACCATTGCCGTTGTCTGATACAATGATTTTAATAGAAGGAACAAAAAAAAAAAGAGTGTGCAAGTCAGGAGCTAGAGTTTCTGCATAAGCTTAATGAGAAATCGAGAAGGTTAAGTTTTGGTTTGTGAGTTATATGATCACTTCTTTCTAAGCGTGCAACTATTTCGTCATCATTATTTGAAAGTGTGAATCAAGTTTCACTAAATTATAATGCTCTGCCTTATACAAATGTAATAGATGAGCACCACTGTAACACTCATTCCTTTTTGATGAAGCTTCTACGCTTTTGTCTCATTATATTGCAGCAAAACAATGAGATAAAGAATCTTCTTAGCTCGAGAATGCTTTTAGTTGCCACTTGGTTTGCTCACAACACCAATTTCAACAATGCTACCAGTAATAATAACTAAGAGCCTGTTTGTCGTTGGAAATAGATTTCAAAACTGGACCAAATTCTTGAGTGTTGCCTTTGCCTGCAACTCTGGTTATGTTCTAACATCACAAAGTGAAGAAGATTTGACCCTTTTCCTCGTCAAACTAGGATTTAGCATGAAGAGCAAACATGCAGGTTGGGTGTTGGATTTAGTTCCACATATATCTCAAGTAAGGAGGAAAGAAGGTTTATTAGCTACCAAGGGTAAAGTTGACGCGGTGAGACAAATTGGCAATTCACTAGTAAGCTCAGACCATCAATGGGCGTCATCATTTCTTATCTTTGGTTCAAGTTAGAAGCCCTATTTATCTTTAAAGAAAATAGCTCTCCCTTTGGTACATACCAATATTATACAACTTTGACAACATGACCAAAGATGAAATTTCTTATGGGTGCTGGAAAAATAAAGGAGAATTGTTTTGGTTGACTATATGAACGTATGTTGGTGTTAATGTTGGATGGTGCTCCAACGTAAACGACGAAGTGTATGGAAATATGTTAATAATATCATGTTGTTTCATATGGCTGGAATTAATTTGTTGGAACATTGTTATATTTGATGATGGAAGCCCGTGCAAGACTTTCAATGCACTGGATAAGCATAGAGTTCAAGCAACCAAGTATAGAGAGGAATGCGAATTTCTTTGTAGGAACACTGTATCTCATAATTTTTTTAGTCAAGGTCCCTGGCTCTTCTGCTATTATTTATGACTGCTTACACATATCTCATCTTTGGTTGCGATTCTCTCTAAATAGAAACCTAAAAATCTATATAAGCTTTAGCCTTAGCCTTTGCTAACATTAGGAGTAAATATAAATTTTGTCAGATATCTCACGGCTAAACACATGCAGCCCTCAAACTGCCATTTTTTTTTATTTTTGCATGTAATTTTTCAACCTAAAGTGACTCGTAAGTAAGTTGTTTATAAGAAAAGAGTAAGTTCCGCGACACAATCAATGCGACATTCATCTAACTTACCCATCCATGCTTAAACATACCCAGCCACTATGAATAGCTTCGATAGTAGTAAAGTGCTTCAGAACTTAGATGACCAGTCGAGGACTATGTATCCATAAAAGGATTTCGCTGCAAAATAGCCAGACCTTTTGAACTACAAACCCATGTAACAAGAGTTGAGTTAAATAGCCTGGGAGGAAAGTTTGGATTGCACACTATATACGACTTATCGAGATAGCTTTGTCTTCGAGACTGATACCAAGATAAAGGATGTAAACGATTTGCGGTGTAACTAGGAGCTGCTAGAATCCATTACTATTCACTATATTTTCACCTCTAGAGACATCATTGATGATGATCACTTCTTTTATAGGGGTAGATGAATCTGAAAGATTTTTCCCATGATATCTAGATGATGCATTACGTTCATATTACACAATGATTAACTAGAAGTGGGACTCACAATTTCTCATTCATATATATTTACACGAAATAATATGCTAGTTGCAAATGAATGAATTTGTTTTAAACAAAATAATAATAATGCAAATTTTAATATATGTAAAATTTTACTAAGATCAGATATTTACATCAATGAGAAAAAATTTTACACAAAACTTTTAGTAGAGAAAATACTTCATGTATTTATACTAAAATAAAAATATTAAATACAATATTTTTCCTGGCCTCAAGGACTGTCATTATTGGGGCATTTGTAGCTCTAACCTAATCACAATTATGACTGGGTTGACATTTCAATTAAGTACATCCCTAAATAAGTTTTAGTTGTATGGCTTAGAAAAATTTCATCATTAAACCATATTAAATTTTTATCAAATACCTTCCGCACTGATGGAATCATAAGTAAAAATATATTTTTGATAAAGTCACCATTCTATCTTGTCCAATATTTATGAAAAGAGGAAAAAGTTACAGAACAATCCGATTTTTCCTCTACACTAGTAAAGGGCTAAAAGATCGATCACTTTAAATTTTGTTTCGAAAAACAGAATTTTGTATCTAATTGTATAAATTTTTGTTTCGAAAAACAGAAATTTGTATCTAATTGTATAAAGGCAAGCGCAAATTTATGAATAGGAGATGTTATTAATGCTTGGACTTAAAGTTGGGCCTCATTAGACCGATCCGACCAGAAATTAAAAAAAAAACTCATAATGTCCCTGACTACAAAGAAAGATTGAGAGAACCTAAGAAAAAATTTAAAAGATCCTGAAAAGAGAATTGAGTTTAAATGCGATTTGTAAAATGGAGAAGGCATTAAATATCCTATTTTACTTGACTTAAAAAGATAAGTTCAATTTATATAAAAAGTAAGATCTGAACAAAATATTGATGAAATAATTACTATGAATTGTTTTTGTTTGAGAGAGTAAAAGGATCTTCAAATAGGTTGAAATATTTTTTAAAGAAATTTGAAGAATATTTAAATTAAAAATAAAATGATTGAATTTATTGAATGCTATCACCAGATCAACAAACTTTTCCAAGAGGTTGTGGCTGTTACTGCTGCCGCGTGGCCTTTTTGTTCACCATGTAAATATACAGATTGCATACAAGAATGATGTTGTGCTCGCTTATTTATATTATATTATTATATTATTAACTTAAAGATGTTTGGTAAAATTAGTTATTTAGTATTAACTGTTTAAGTGTAAAATGACTTATAAAGACATGATTTAAAAAAAATTATAAGAAAAAACCAATTTATCTTTTCCGTGTAAAATTGATTTTTAACCTTTTCCATTTTAATTAATTAATTAATATATGCTTTTTATTTTATCAATAATTAATATGATATTAAAATAAAATATATTAATAACTCAAGGGTATCATTTCTTCTCTGCCATCGTTGACATTGTGATTGCTACATAAGTCATCGCCAATAATTAAGTTTCATCACTTAAGGCCTACAAATGATGCAGGGCAACACGAAAAGTCATCAATGTAAAACTGACACTCTGCAACCACACGCTTATCTGAAACATCAAGGGGCCATTCAATCATTCAAAGTAGCATTAGTGTATCCCCACCAAAAGCAAAGTAAACCAATGAGTATAGACTTTGGCTTTGACATGCAAAGTGAGGTTCCTTTAATTTTGGCCGGTTTTACCAGTTTATCTTTGACCGCTGGAATGCTTGGCTTGTACATGCCTACATGGACATAAGTCAGTCATCTTTGGCAACAAAGAAATGCGGGATCCAAGTCACTTCCTGCTGGACATTGGTACCGCGTTTTCGACTTTAGTACACACAATGCCTTTGAATTGTGCAGACTAGTGCCCCGTCTAAGATACGTACTTTGGAAAGAGAGAAAAATTTAGGCATAAAGAGTAGAAGAAAAGGGAAGCAGGAGGGAGCCCGCATGATGTTCCCATTACCGATTCCTGTCAGCTTAGTACTCTGCTTAACACAGGTACTTGCAGTGTCTGCAAAATTCACAAAGCCTGAATGCCAAGAGTTCTGTGGAGATGTTGCAATCCCTTTTCCTTTTGGAATTGGCATCGGTTGTTACATGAACGAGAACTTTGCTGTAACATGTGATAACTCTTTTAACCCTCCAAAACCATTCTTGAATAGAACAGGAATGGAATTGCTGGGGGTTTCTATGAGTGGTGTAGTTCAAGTCAACAATCCAGTTATTTCTGCATCATGCAACAGTAGCACCAGTCTTTCACCTAAAGGAGTGAACATGTCTGGCAGCCCTTTCATGTATTCAAGCACCTATAATCGATTCACAGCCATGGGTTGTGACAATTATGCCACACTTCGTCAAAATAACGATGTCCTAGTTGGTGGATGTCTTTCGTTTTGCAATGGGACTCGGAAAAGTGAGGGCTGTTACGGCCTTAATTGTTGTCAGACAACAATTCCTCCCCACATGAAGTCTTATGATGCTATCATGACGAACATACTAAGTCAAACCACAAGCTGCACAAGCAATCACACAGCTTTTATGGTTGACAAGAACTGGTTTGATACTTTTACTAATTTTGATCTCCTGCCACAAAGGACAAAGGTCCCTGCAGTTCTGGACTGGGGGGAAGATCAAGGGAGATGTGGTTCAACGGAAACTTCGTCTTTTTTTTGTAGTACCGATGGTTACTGCTGGACGCAGTTAAGCTCTAGTCATCTGTGCATTTGCAAAGGATTGAACTCTAATTCAAACGCCAACTCAGATGCTAATTCCATCTCCTACGTCAGAGATAGTTGTGAAGGTAGGACATCTGTTATTCTGTTATGATATCTAAGACTTGTATAATAGAAAAGGCTACTGCATTGTTGAAGAAATTTTCCATAAACAATGGTCTTTAACTAAGTCAACAAAAGGAAAGGTAACCAACAAAGTTTTGGAAGTTACCTCCATGTCTGTATGTTGCTTGAAGTCTTGATCTATGCACTTCTTTTCTGGGTTTTGTTTCTTGATGTGAGAAAGCATATCAAACCATCGTACTCATCATGTAATACAAATATTTAGTGGCTCATCTGCTGTCCCGTATTTGGTTCTGAAACATATTCATTGAACTATTTGAACTTAAATGACAGGTGCTGACTGTATCAATCGAAAGGCAGCAGACTGCAGTCTCTACTGTGTATATACACCAGGAAACTATAGCTGCTCCTGCCCTGCAGAATATAGAAGTTATACCTTGTTCTCCAACAGCAGCAGCAAAACCAGCAACAGAACTTGGTGTATACCGAAATTAATTATAGATCCACTTCCACCATCTCGAGTCAACCCCATATTCATAGGTATTCAAATTCATTTCTTTCTCCCATTGCAAATCAAATCATAAATGCATTTTTTATGTTATGAAAAAGGAACATTAGAGACAGAAAAGAAACATTACTCTTTTCGGTTTATAGGCTTCTGGCTCCAACTTTTAAAACATATCAATATACCTTACAAAGTCGATTTTCTGATTTTCCATATTCAGTCGCACGAAATTAAAACTCAGCAATGAATCAACAGTAAAACTTACATTTAATTACCATCAGAACTGGTAGCGGAAAGCATATAGAAACATGTCATTTGTTGGTTTTACAGGGTGTGCTTCAGCGTTCGGATTTCTGTTATTGTTTGGTGCCGCGTGGTGGTTGTACAAGGCAATGAAAAGAAGAAAGACGGTTAAGCTGAAGCAAATGTTTTTCAAAAGAAATGGTGGTATGTTGTTACAACAACGGTTGGGTTCTAGAGACAACAATCTTGAGCAAATAAAACTGTTCAGCTCCAAGGAATTAGAGAAGGCCACGGACAAGTACAACGTAAATCGAATAGCAGGTCAAGGAGGTCAAGGAACGGTCTACAAAGGGATGACTACAGATGGTAAACTTGTAGCCATCAAGAAGTCCAAGTCAGTGGACAAAGGGAAACTCGAAGAATTCATCAACGAGGTGGTGATATTGTCGAACATCAACCACCGAAACGTGGTTAAGCTACTAGGTTGTTGTCTGGAGACAGAAGTACCTCTCCTAGTCTACGAGTTCGTTCCAAATGGAACCCTCTTCCAACACTTGCATGATCCGAACGAGGAGTTCCCAGTAACATGGGAATTGCGTTTACGAATTGCCACTGAAGTTGCGGGGGCTGTGTCATACTTGCACTCAGCAGCTTCTGTCCCCATTTATCATAGAGAC
>JANKYE010000007.1:8687951-8700877 GCA_032467995.1 Erythroxylum dillonii | reverse complement strand
CATAAAAATAATAATTCTCAATAAATCTAATTTCACTAATTTCTTCATTTAATATTCATAATAATCAGAACTTAAGCGATAAATTCCTCAATTTATTCCAATCAAATTAAAAATCCTCAAACTAAAACCCTCAAAATAATTTAAACATGCTTACTGCGAATCGGGGCCCAACATGTAACACTCAAATATGTTGTTAGTCTAATGATGATATTTAGAGCATAAGGAAGTTTAAATATGTGTGAAAATGTGAACTAAATCCAACTAATGTAATTTATATAGGGTAACATCAAGTCATTGATAGTCAAGCTAGACATAGATAGCAAACGAACAATAGTTGTGGGATTGAGTTATGCAAAAGTGTAAAGACTATTATTATAGCTACTGGTGGATATAACAATATGAAAAAAATATAAAGCATCACAATCCTCTTTTATTAAAAATTAAGAGAAGAGGATTGTGATGGATATGAATACAAAAATATAGTATAAAAACTAATTAATAATATGTCTAAGAGAATAAAAAAACAAAGAAATCAATCATAAATCAACGCTTAGATAAATACTTCCCCTAGTACAAAACTTTATTTTATGATTCGATTCATTTAGAATCGATATGTTATCTAGTCTATTAGAATTTCTTATATACTAAAGTTGCACTTCTTAAGCTACAACCATCTACTCTTTAGTTGATTGATCTTTATCTCTAATAAGTTAACAACACCCCTTTGAATGTACTAAGATATGTGAAATTCTATAAAAGGTTTCACCTTAACAATAAGGAGATCATATAGATCTATCTCTATCACCCCTTCTGCCCAAACTATAGCTCACTATCAAATATGCTCTCCTGAGTTATCCACAAGTGAATTTAGGTAAAATCTAATCATTAGAACTACATTAAGATTAACTAAAAATAACTCATAAAAATATATCTCAATTCATAAATAAATCTATATATGGGTAAATACTAGGATTTTCCCTATATAATCATAGAAAATATTAGCCACTAATCATGTTTAATAAAAATAAATAAATTATAATAAAATAGTTCTAAATGATATTCCTAACGTTGTTGACACCTTGGTTCAATAAAATGAATAAAGATATTTATTCTCTAATAAAAAGGCCTTAAAATTGTCCATTTAAGGAGACATAAACCTCTCAATGTCTAACCCCAACATTTAGAGAAAAAAGATGTTTGAGATGTGTAGAGTTTCTAAAATTCCTTTAAAAATTTGGGTTTTCGTGCTCTAAATATGTTTTATCTGCCTTAGCCATGGTTTAGGCTATAATTGTGCGTAAGTCATAGATCTTTTTATTTCCTTTATATGAAAGACATAATATTTCATATGCCCATTACCTAGACTATAGATCTCTCTCTATTTCTTTTTTAACTAGCTTATGATCTAAGGCATGAATATGGCTAAGTTTTCATTTCTTTGAATTTTCACCAATACCACTCAGTGTCTCCCTAGGTTATGTTCTAGTTAGTGTCTTTTCTTGTACTTTAAAAAATTAGTTAGTACACCTGTGTACGTCAAATTGTGCTCCTCTAAGAATTGTGATTTTCTTTATGCTTTAAACAGACTCCAGTTCTTGATAAATCTTATCCTAAGGTTGAATTTACACAATTACTTAAAAATATATCAAAATTATACAACGATAATTTGACTTGAAAATCAAGCAAAATACTTAACAAAATATATGTTAAGCTAGTAAGAAAGATAGCATGTTGATTACTAAACAAATTTTAGTTGATGCCTTAAAGTTATAACCTTTTAATTTTGAGCCAATAAAAAATATAATAACATTATTTCCATATGTAGAAGAAGGAAATATTTATCATAGTGACTTAATGATTTTCTAACTATGATATTAAGTGTTTGATTTCAATTAGTAGAGATGCATAGACGGCTTCTAAGGTTCAATTTCTTAAAAGACAACGTATGTGGGGCTTGCAAAATGGAAAGACAATTCGAGAGTTCAATCAAGAGCAAAAATTCACTGACTTCCACTAGACTTTGACAACATATTCATATGGATTTGTTTAGCCTAACTAAGGTGGCTAGTTTAGGGGGTAAAGATTATGAATTTTTCAATATAGATTATTTTAATAGGTTTATATGGCTTTAAATTTTTCTATAATTGATGAATTCCTTAGGGAATTCTCCAACTTTGTCAAAATAGTTCAAAATGGAAATGCTCCCTCTATAGCTTAGGAGTTATCATGGTAAAAAATTTGAGAATGAAAAGATTGAAGCAAATTGTGAAGATAATAGTATTTAAAACTTTTATACTAGAGAAATCCTCAACAAAGTGGCATTATTAAAAGGAAGAATTTGACATTGCAAGATATGAATTAGACCATGATCATTGAGCATACCCCAAAAAGTATCAATCACTTATCATATATCCAATCAGGTCTACATGTAAACAACTATGGATAAAATCTCTCATGATCTTTTGCATAGGAAAAAGTCAAACACTAATTATTTGGAAGTTTTTAGTTAAAATTGTTTCATTCTGAACATTTTACTAATGTAATTTTCTTTGATTTTTACATACACTTTAAGATTTATAATGTGAATATTTAGTAAAATGTCAATGAAGATCAATGATCATTTAATTCTATATTGAAGAAGTTACTTTGTGAAATATCACTAAGTTAGTGATAACTTATTAAGCTTGCTAGATTATATGGTACAACTGACAATTAATAACAGATCATTTTTACTTGATATTACTTATTAAGCTTTTTATAATTTTATTGAGTATATAAGGTATCATTGACATTTTGAGCACATGTTTAACAAAAAAATGTGAATGAAATTTTAATTTAATTCAATAAAATCGCTGCTTTACATTATTAAAGAAAGATAAAAAATTGCAGAAAAGAAATTAAAAAAAGGTCTTAACCAGAAAAAAGAGTTTAAAAATCAATATATAAAATAAGGAAAGCTTTAAGAACCATATTTTACATACCTAAGTAGTTACCTTGAACTGAAAGGGTTTTTTAAATTTTGGGAATTTTGAAAAGAAACAAGTTTAGCTGTGAATTTATTAAAAAAGGACATTATGAAGAATTGGACATAACATGCGGTTGAATAAGTTTATGATTTTACCTAAGAATTAAAATGAAATAAAAGTAGAACACCTAGAATAAATCTTAGGTCATAAAATAAAAAAATGCTTAGATGGATCACAATTACTAAAATTAATAGATAAATTCCTAGAATTAATTTCAGGATTTTAGAGAAACTGAAATGCCTTAAAGTAATTGAAAGGCTTAATAATATGAAATACCTAAATTTAGGTATTCAAACTCGAAAATAAAATGAAATGTTTAGACTTTGATATTAATGCTTAAAGTAGAGAAAATGCTTAGAAATACGTCCTAGAGCTTGAAACCAATTACAAAAAAGCCTAGAATAAATCTTAGGACTTGAGAATATAAAATGAAAAGTGAGAGAAAATTTGCCTAGGGAATTTAGGTGTTGAGATCTCTCACTTCTTCGTGTCTTTCTTCATTTGGATCACATATTACAACTTTCACATATTAAGCATACAAAGGAAGAAAGCAACTTCTCCATGAAAGGCCTTTTTTGCTTTAGTTTATCTATGGTTTTAAGTCTAGTTCCAACAAGGTTACATATAATAAGTAGTAGTCAATTTATTTGATATCATTATTAAAAAAATCATCAAATAAAGTAAGTTGTAACCAAAGAAAATTTAGGTGTTGAAAGAAAAAAATCAACCTTATAGAACACAATTATTTAATAAGGTCTTATATGTGTTTATGATTTGGTTTAGGATTGTTCCATTGAAAAGTGATACAACTGAAGTGTGAACCATTTCAAGAGTCTGCACATTATAAAATTTACCCCTATAATGATTACTAACATTAAAACAACATCTCTTTTCCCACACTTAGAAAAGAAATTTATAGTTATTTATTTTTTGGAAATTTCATTTAATATGTCATAGCTAGAAAAAGAACTTTTCATTTTAATTTTCACATAATTATGAACAAAATTCACCTAAACAAATTATTTGTAGTTAATAGGAATTCTTAATGATCCACCAAAACTTTATACTTGTGGATGTATAGAGTAAGAAAATAAAAGGAAGAAAGTAAGTAAGGAAGCAGGTAAAAATAATTTCTTGATTTACTACTAAATAAAAAATTTAAATGCATATGAGAAAAAATATTTGCTCCATAATTCTTTCCCTATTATTCATGCTTTCTCTTATACGTCATCTTTATGATTGACTTCACTGTTCTCTTCATTAATCATTAGGCTAGTCATGTCTAGAACAATAGTGAAATTAGATCCAACAAATCCTCAACGTTCAAAAATGATAAGTATACATAATAAGCATAATGCTTTTTTTAAAACTAAGAAAAGCCTGTAACCTTTTTAAACATATTTTGACACAATAAAAACATATAAGATATGATAAAACATCACTTGTATAAAATAAAAACCATATCCATAAATCCTAGTATTCATATCACTTAAATATGTGATAGTATGATTATAATTCTATGGAAAATTATCACATGCTATTAGTCCCTTAATCTCATAAGTGTTAGTAATAATGAACTTGCCTTGAAGTCAATGACAAGTAGTTACAACTAAGGCTTTAGTCATAATATTACCAATTTAATCAGAAGAAGAAATATGTTGGATGAAAAGAGCTTTATTAGTATCCAAGTCTTGAACAAAATGGATGTCAATCTCAATGTGTTTTGTGTAATCATGGAAAACAATATCTGCAACAAGAATGATGGCACTAAGATTATCGAACCATAGTGTGGGTTTGATGTTAGGCAAAATTATTTCACTAAGAAGAGACGTATCTAATATATTTCTTCAACAAAAAAGGGAAATGCTCCTATATTTTACTTCAATACTAGAAATAGAAATGGTGGGTTATTTCTTAGCACTTCAAGAAAAACGTAGCCAGATGTAGAGCAACAGTCATCAAGACTACCATTCTAGCCAGCTTTACAATAAGCTTGTATGGTAAGAAAGGAGGTGCTAGTTAGTTAAATGTCATGAGATGAATTGGATAAAATACATCACAACTTTATTTAACCATAGTCTAACAAACGATAGGGTGATGTAAAAATTACGATACTCATTTTGCAACTAATTATATGTCAAGAAGAGTAAGATAAAGGTAATGAAGAGCACTAATAGTACTTCATTATTTAGTAAGACTCGAACAAGGATGGTCATGTTTTTTGGAGAGAGGAAGGTAGGGGTGATTGGTGTTATAGCAGGTTTGGGGTTGTCAATGCATATGCAATCAAAAAGTTCTTTAGTGTTTTGGGTTTAAGTAAGTAAAAGGATTGGTTTCATTACAATTTGGATGCCATGGATATAGTGAATCAGATCTAGTACCTAGAGAACATGGTGTTAAGGTTATGGATAAGTGAAGTGATAAAAGAAAGTGAAGAACATGTAAGTAAGATATCATCTATATAAACTAAAAGGAATGTGGTATGAGATAAAGTGTAGTGAGCAAAAGAGAGGCGTTAAATTTGGTGAAGGTAAAGTTAAGCTTATGAACTTTCTAACTTAAACAATGAAACCAAGTTTATGAAGCTTGTTTAAGACCATAAAGAGCTTTACAAAACATAAGAAGGATAGTGAGGATCTAGAAAACTAGGAGCTTAGTTCAAAAAAACTTGTTTTTAGAGATGAACATGAAGAATGCATCGTTAACATCAATTTTACAACTACGCCAATTTTTAGAAAAAAGCAAGAGTATGTATACTACAAATGGTGGCGGGTTTGCTAACAACACTAAAAATGTTGATGTAATTAATAACAAAGTTTGTTGATATCCTTTGGCAAAAAAACAAGTTTTATAGTGATTAACGGTATTATCATAGTTCAGTTTTGTTTGAAAAACTCATTTATAATTGACAAAATTGGCATTTGATGGTTTAGGAACAATAGTCCAATTTTGACTACTATGAAGAGCATTGAACTCATCATGTATCGTTTGATGCCAGTGAGAAAATTTGTTGGCTTATGTAAAGGAAGTGGGATCAGGTGCATAAGCATTATAGGTGGCAATATAATAAGTGAAAAAGTTAGAGAAGGTTCAAAGAATGCAAGTGATATCATGTGTGTGAGGGATCATAGGATGTAGATTTGATGAAAATAGTGGATAATTATAAGGTGAGAAAGGGAGTTAAGATGGAGTTGAAGGAATAAGAGAACAAAGTAGATTAAATCATAAAGCAAATATGATAGTAGAAAAAGAAGGAGATGAGGGAGAGATAAGGGGTGCTTTGTTATATGGAATTTTTTTCTCAAGAAAATGAAGATGAAGAGAGATATAAAATTTTAAAGTTTAAGGATTAAAGCATTAGATTAAAGCATCAATAGCCTTTATATTGAGAGGCATAATTAAGGAAGATACATGTATAGATTTTAGTGTAAGTTTGTTAGTATGAGTGGAACTTAAAAAAGAAAAAATAGGCATATCCAAAAACACAAATATGAGAAAATTTGGTTTGGTGAAAAAATTAGCTCACAGGGGAACTTATGTTAAAGATAGGAGTAGGTAACAAATTAATAAGGTAGATAGTAGTCGAAAGGCTTCACACCAAAAAGGACTTACAATGAGATGAAAGGATAAAAAGGGCAAGTGTAACATCCTATTTCCAAACTAAGAGTTAGAACTTAAAAATACGGTACATGTGAGATAAAAGAAAGATTAAGAAAAATACATTTTCATTCTCATGCATATTGTTAGCATGCACGCAAGTATATTTGAATTTTTGCACACATTAAAATGACCGTACATGCATTCATTGACCTTTCGGGTATAATTGATTATTAATGTGAGAATTGTGAATTAATTGTATTGAAAATCAATGTGGAGAATATATGTATTGATTTAGAATTTTTGATGAATTTTGGGGAAAATTTTAGAAAATGTTGAGTATTATTAGACTAGGAAAAATGCCATTGGGGAGTAAATTGATGGAAGGAAATAGAAATGAAAAACTAATGATGTTGGAGAATTGTTAAAAAAATGATTTTAGAAATTATTGATAAAATGACTTTGAAAATTTGGAGATGGTCATCAAGACTACCATTCTAGCCAGCTTTACAATAAGCTTGTATGGTAAGAAAGGAGGTGCTAGTTAGTTAAATGTCATGAGATGAATTGGATAAAATACATCACAACTTTATTTAACCATAGTCTAACAAACGATAGGGTGATGTAAAAATTACGATACTCATTTTGCAACTAATTATATGTCAAGAAGAGTAAGATAAAGGTAATGAAGAGCACTAATAGTACTTCATTATTTAGTAAGACTCGAACAAGGATGGTCATGTTTTTTGGAGAGAGGAAGGTAGGGGTGATTGGTGTTATAGCAGGTTTGGGGTTGTCAATGCATATGCAATCAAAAAGTTCTTTAGTGTTTTGGGTTTAAGTAAGTAAAAGGATTGGTTTCATTACAATTTGGATGCCATGGATATAGTGAATCAGATCTAGTACCTAGAGAACATGGTGTTAAGGTTATGGATAAGTGAAGTGATAAAAGAAAGTGAAGAACATGTAAGTAAGATATCATCTATATAAACTAAAAGGAATGTGGTATGAGATAAAGTGTAGTGAGCAAAAGAGAGGCGTTAAATTTGGTGAAGGTAAAGTTAAGCTTATGAACTTTCTAACTTAAACAATGAAACCAAGTTTATGAAGCTTGTTTAAGACCATAAAGAGCTTTACAAAACATAAGAAGGATAGTGAGGATCTAGAAAACTAGGAGCTTAGTTCAAAAAAACTTGTTTTTAGAGATGAACATGAAGAATGCATCGTTAACATCAATTTTACAACTACGCCAATTTTTAGAAAAAAGCAAGAGTATGTATACTACAAATGGTGGCGGGTTTGCTAACAACACTAAAAATGTTGATGTAATTAATAACAAAGTTTGTTGATATCCTTTGGCAAAAAAACAAGTTTTATAGTGATTAACGGTATTATCATAGTTCAGTTTTGTTTGAAAAACTCATTTATAATTGACAAAATTGGCATTTGATGGTTTAGGAACAATAGTCCAATTTTGACTACTATGAAGAGCATTGAACTCATCATGTATCGTTTGATGCCAGTGAGAAAATTTGTTGGCTTATGTAAAGGAAGTGGGATCAGGTGCATAAGCATTATAGGTGGCAATATAATAAGTGAAAAAGTTAGAGAAGGTTCAAAGAATGCAAGTGATATCATGTGTGTGAGGGATCATAGGATGTAGATTTGATGAAAATAGTGGATAATTATAAGGTGAGAAAGGGAGTTAAGATGGAGTTGAAGGAATAAGAGAACAAAGTAGATTAAATCATAAAGCAAATATGATAGTAGAAAAAGAAGGAGATGAGGGAGAGATAAGGGGTGCTTTGTTATATGGAATTTTTTTCTCAAGAAAATGAAGATGAAGAGAGATATAAAATTTTAAAGTTTAAGGATTAAAGCATTAGATTAAAGCATCAATAGCCTTTATATTGAGAGGCATAATTAAGGAAGATACATGTATAGATTTTAGTGTAAGTTTGTTAGTATGAGTGGAACTTAAAAAAGAAAAAATAGGCATATCCAAAAACACAAATATGAGAAAATTTGGTTTGGTGAAAAAATTAGCTCACAGGGGAACTTATGTTAAAGATAGGAGTAGGTAACAAATTAATAAGGTAGATAGTAGTCGAAAGGCTTCACACCAAAAAGGACTTACAATGAGATGAAAGGATAAAAAGGGCAAGTGTAACATCCTATTTCCAAACTAAGAGTTAGAACTTAAAAATACGGTACATGTGAGATAAAAGAAAGATTAAGAAAAATACATTTTCATTCTCATGCATATTGTTAGCATGCACGCAAGTATATTTGAATTTTTGCACACATTAAAATGACCGTACATGCATTCATTGACCTTTCGGGTATAATTGATTATTAATGTGAGAATTGTGAATTAATTGTATTGAAAATCAATGTGGAGAATATATGTATTGATTTAGAATTTTTGATGAATTTTGGGGAAAATTTTAGAAAATGTTGAGTATTATTAGACTAGGAAAAATGCCATTGGGGAGTAAATTGATGGAAGGAAATAGAAATGAAAAACTAATGATGTTGGAGAATTGTTAAAAAAATGATTTTAGAAATTATTGATAAAATGACTTTGAAAATTTGGAGATGGTTGAACTAGCTTAATAAGAGAAACTAGTTGGAAGCATTAGGAATTGGACCATTGGATAAGTGACATGTGTCACTTGTCTTGTTTAAGTTGTACTATACAATTCTATTTGAAAGACTCAGTTACTGTGTGGATCTTGTCTCTTCTTCGAGATTTTTCTTTATCTTCTGGAAGCTTCATTCTTTCAGAAAAATCTCTCACCCTCACAAAGAAAGTTTTGCTCTCACTTTTCACTCACCATCTCTTTTTGTTATCTTCTTCATTATAACCAAAATACCTAATACTACAACTTTTGACTATTGATGATCGAGTATTATTGGAAAGCTAGGTTTCATGTGATCTCGAAGGTTTTGGAGTTTTAGACAAGTAAGCATTTTAATGGTTTTTCATTTTTGCATAAGATGAAACATGCATCATGTTAGTTATACATTGAAGTTATAAAATGAAAATGTACATGTGTTAAAAATGTGAGTGAAAAATTAGAGTATACAACATATGTTGATTTTTCAAATTTGATGATAAAAATGCTATGAGATGGTGTTAAAATGATTTTTAGAGTTGAAAGATCTTAGAAAATATGTATAACTAGGCGCAGAAACTTTTTGAAGAAAACAGAAATGAGGACTCTATTTTCATTGTGTGTGTGTGTGTGTGTGTGTGTGTGTGTGTGTGTGTGTGTGTGTATGCATATACATGAGTTTTGAGCATTTTAGAGATGAAAAAAATAATGAGTTTAGAGTGGAAAAATATTTGTGAGATGATGTTCTGAGATGAGAATGAATTATTTAAAATGAAAGTTTGAGGAAGAAGTGAAGAAAATGCAGACAATGTGAAGATAATATGCATGAGTGTGATTTTCTGTTTTTGATGATTATGAAAAATGATAGATTTTGATTTGGTTATGATAAGTTGAGCTGAAAAGAAATAGGAATGATGAGGAAATAAGCTAGAAGTGATAGAGAAAGCAAAAGGGATGAATTAAGATGAAAACGATGATGAAGAGTGCTAGAAAATGTACAGATGCGGTGTTTTTACTGAACATGCATCTGTATTTTAGCTATAACTTGATCTATATGCATCAAAACGTGATTATTTTAAGTTAAGATTAAACTAGAGACATATGACTATATTTCTCATGAAGAAATTTAAATTGAATTCTGTCTCTAAGGGTTTCAAATTTTGGCTTGAAGTTGAATTTTTGGGTTCTATTATGGTTTGAGAGCAGTCTGTAGTTTTTTTTCGTGTAACTTACAAAATACTGAACCTAATTCCACGAAAATTTTGTCATTAGAGACTTAAGACAAAAATGAATAATTTTTCAGAAGAGTGTTTTACCTAAATTCTTCATATTCCTTATCAAAATGACCATGAAAGATTGACTCGTAGGTCTATTTTGAGAAGAAGAGACTCTACAATGCGTGAATTTGGAGAAGAAAAGAGGGGTTGCACGATGGTGCTTGTGCACGATCGTGACATTTTGAAGAAGTATGGAGAAGCACAATCGTGACCTTTCTTAATAAACTTGAATCTCATGATCGTGCTTGACATTGAATGCTTAGCAAGGTGGACTGATGTGAACATTCTTCACTCTTTTGGCTATAACTTCTTCGTCCGACTTTCAAATGACATAAGACTTGAACCATTGAACTCGCAACACATTGATCTACCTCCATCAATAATCATAGCAATCTAAAATCAATTGATGGAGATAGAGTGAAAAAGTGGGACGGGTCTGACAGAGCGTGTTCACAAATAGTCCAACATTTTTTGTCCATATTTGTCACACCCGTGACTTTTTTTTATCACACCCGTGAGTCACTCACGCTTGTGAATTTTCTCCCTGACCCCATGAGTTTAATTGCTAGACTGATGTTTAATTTTCACATCAAGACACTATGCTCTCCAATAGTAACCGTGGCTTAATTTTGGTCTGAATACCCGAGAGCATTTTGTAAACTGAACAGTCTTGTTTCTTTTAACCATAACTTCTTCTCTAGACATCTGCATGAGATTGTTTTTGATTTGAAATAAACTAGAGATATAGGGCTAAAAATAATCTGAAGAAGTCGAATTGTAATTCAGTCTCTAAGATGTTCAATTTCTGGATGGAAGTTGAATATAGTATATTGTTCCAGAATAAGAATAGTCCAAAAGTGTTTGAGGTATAACTTTCAGATTACTGAATCAAATTGAATGTGTTTGATGTCTTTAGAAACTTAAAATATAGGAGAAAAATTTTCTAGAAGAGAGTATTACCAAATTACTTCATTTTCATGGTCTAAATAATCAAGAATAGTAGACCCAAAATTTAGTTTTTGGAAAAATTCTGAAAGTGATTCAATGTGTTATGGATTGTGATTTAATGGTTTTATTAAGGTATAGACCCAAGTATAAATTATACTTAGGTGAGTTTTGATATGAGATTGTCATTGAACATGCATTGTACATAGTTCGTATATACATTTGTGCATAAATAAATACTTATAATTGTGAAATTAATAATGTGTGTGCAACGTGCGTATTCCATAATTTTGATATACAGGATAAGCGTCCACATTCAGACGTTTCCAGATCTTGGAAGCAATTGCTAATTTGGAGCATACTGTGAGTCAACCTAGATAGTCTCATTCATTGTTTGTTATATTTTAACTTTCTTCTTTGAATTGCCATTGAAATGAAATGTGATTATTCTGATTCCTGACATTAAATGTCCGAGGAGTTTGATAAATGCATGAATAATAACAGAAGTGCTCCTTGTAGGTGAATTTGATGAAATATGTGACACACAAAATGATTAGTAAATGCCGGGTTGAGTTCTGAAGAGAAATGTGAATATGCATATAAATGAAAAAATGATTCTCAACTTAAATGTTGAACGCCAAACTTAGGTCTGATGAAATGTGTAAATTGAAAGAAAATGACTGATTGAGCATGTGTGATTGATGCATTCTATTATATGAATGCATGAAAGATAAAGACAGTTATTGAAGTAAATCACTTGTTAATATAGAAATCATGTATAATATGTAGAATACACAGGGGGTTAAATTGTGTAAAATCTTCAAAGATATTAATCTTTAAAATTTTCTTGAATTTCTTTGCAAATTCAGATGATCACAAAACAATTCTCTTAAGTCGATGAGTAATGCAATCGGAAAAATTATTATCTACTCTTCTAACGAAAATAAAATTAAAAGATAAGTGTTAGAGAATAGACGCTACAATTTTATACTAGTTCACCCTTAACCTTAGGCCACGATTTCACTATACTCTTCAACGTTACAAGTATTCTTTCTACACTTACAGAGCCTCTTCAGGTCTCTCTTACAAAGTATTTTTTTATCTGATTTCTTAGCCTTTCCAGGCTCTAGCCTTTCTTTCTCTTGGAAAGACATTGTTTGAGCTTCACGTTATAGATGTATTTTCTCTCTTTCTTTCACACTTGAATACAGAGTTTCTTTAAGTATTGTACAATCATATTTTCTCTCTTTTGTATTGTATCTCATTGTGTAAAAAAATGTTATCTCTTTTGTTTTCGACTATACCTAGTATTTATAACCTAAGTCTTCAATTGTCTTCTTAAGAAAACTGCTTCTTGAATCTTCTAAAAACCATTATTAGTTGAGTCCTATAACTAACTCCAACTAACTAACTGACTGATGTTCTAGAATCTTTTTTCAATTGCATCGTCTGGTACTATGCTT
>JANKYE010000007.1:8640079-8651000 GCA_032467995.1 Erythroxylum dillonii | reverse complement strand
AAACCAAATTGCCAAAGTGGTGGCCGGTTTCAGTAGGAAATGAGCCTGATTTAATTGTTGATCAGCAGGAGTATCAGAGGGAGGTCAATAACTTGGTTCGACGTATGTTTCTTCACATTACCTCATATATTCAGTGATTCAGTCCTTTATAAACTGATGTTCATAATTATTACTAGACATTTGTTAAAATGGGCAATCCTTCCATATTGAGTGTTTATGACCAGATTAATGGATTATGGCAAAATGATAAGGTTTAAATCTGTGTTATGCTGTTATAGTGTTATTGATATGTAAAATTCAAAACATGTTCTATGTACAGTGATGATTACTGTGACCTTGGTGGATGACTTTTGACATGACAGGAAACAAGACAGGAAATTAGAAGATTTACTGTCATGTACTCCTTTGGTATTCATAAAAGTTTTGCACCTTGGTAACTGTTTTAAAATGCTTTATCCATTATAATAATACCATGGAATTGTATTCGCTATGTAGCTGTAGCTAGTTCAACCTGCCATTTGAGGTTAGATTTGTGTGTGAGCAACAAATTATTGTTATAGTTGCTGCTATTTTATGCTTTATTATTGTGTTTGCTTTCAAGTAGTTATCTGCACCTTCTACCCATGTAGACAAAAGGATTATGTATTTCTGAAATTCTGAACTTTTGTTGTTTGCGCTTTGCTTAAGTTGCAACTCACCCTCTTGATTTCCAGAAATAATGGACAATAGAACAAGCGGAAAGGATGTCATGGATGAAGATATAATTCAAGTTAGTACTTTTTATGACTTTGAAAACCTTCATATTAATGACATACTCCTAATCAAGAAACAGAAAATTATTATAGTTTGACTTATCACATTTTGGCTATGCTTCAGGATGATGCGTGTCATATTTTATGTATCTGTTGTCACATGTCCTAGTTAAGGCCATTCGCTAAAGAGGACTGTGAAGCTGTTTATTCTTAGAGAAGGGGTTTGGCTTTAGTATCATATTAATCTATTTGGTCTTTGTCTAGTAAAGTGATAATCTCAATTAGTATAGGCCCTTGGGTATACCCTAGTATGCTTTATCATAATTTTGCAAGGACAAATTGTCCATGGTTAGACAGCATCTCATGAACGAAAATATCGGGATGTTTTTCAGATAAAAGAGTAGTTCTACTTTAGTGGCTTTTCCAGATGCTCTTCATCTTGCCTTATTCATTCATTCTGCTCCCTTGTCCATACATTTGTGATTTTAATTCATATACCTATTAGCAGAAAACAGTTGTGATTTTTGTATAGTCATAGTGAATGTTGTTGGTAAACCCCTCAATTTTTCTCTATTCATTGAAAGGTGTAAGGGCATTATAGTTGTTAAGGCTACTGATAGAGCTCTCTATCTTATTTGGTTGGTGCAGTCAGCTTAATTGGGAATATCATAGCACGGGCTACTTTGAGAGTCTTTTAAATTGAATTTGCAAGATTCATTTGTTCATCCTTTAGGGTACTTACGCATGAATGATTTTTTGCTAAAATTGGGAGAACCTTTAAGTTTTGTTCCTTTTAGCAATTACATTATGCAGTTATAAGTTTCTTTTTAGTTTGCTGATTCTCAATATACAATGCTCTTTTCCCTTTTTCCTGTATGGGTGAGCAGTTACGTCAAATATGCAGGACATCTGGAGTGCAGGCCACTTTTGACACAACAAACACGCGTGACTCCTTTTACCGTGCATCTATTGACTTTGTTCTAAGTGTTTGTAGTAGGTTTGTGAGAATGATTTTCATGAGTAATTACATTGCTGATGTTGCATAATATTTTCCTTGCTTGTGTGTAATGATTATACCTTGCTTTGCAACCCTACAGGGCCCCTAGTTACTCTACACATGTTAAGATTGATAATGAAGATGCTCAGCAGTTTATTGCTGGGCTTGCTAGAAACATTGGCCTTGAGAATGCTCGCGCTGCACGAATGGTATCGGCAGCTGTTGCTGCACGCACTCGTTCATGTTTCTTACAAGCATGGGTAATTTGTTGAACTTGGACATTGTAGTTCAACCTAGTAATCTGTCAGCATGCTCAAGTTAGCGTGAATTGTGTTTCAGTAAATCAAGTGAATGTGCACTTCTATTTTCTTTTTTCAGTCAGATTCTTAAAGATCAAATCCTTGTGGTGGTGGAAATCTGTGCTTCTGTTTTCACTTCTATGATATATCAATCTCAGATGTGATCAGGCATTATTCAATATCAATAGGCAAAGCAACTTCTTGTTGTTTATTCAGATTGCTGGTTATTCAGCTATGCCTAACAGAAATTTTGTCCACAGCTGAAGGCTCTACCTTGACAAACCTTTCTGAATTTCTCAGAAGAGGTCCTGCACAGTTCATTAAGCCCCATTTTTGAAATGAAGTTATTATAAAGTAGCTTTCTAGCAAGTTCATGTGTGAACATCAAAATTGAATTTTTTAGTTGGCATTTGCCATGCTTACAAAGCTACCTGAACTCCATATTTGTAAGGTGCCACAGGGAGGGTGGAAACTTAGAGCCACTTTAGATGGCTTAAAAGGAGGTGATATGAAACATAGAACAACTTATGAGTTGAGTGCATGAATTGTGTAGTATAGACTTAAATGCTGTAGTTCTTGGGTGTAATTGCGCCAGAAGAGGGAAAAATGAAGATAAAACAATTAAGCTATGAGAACATGGAGATAATATGTTTGCTCCCTTGTGATTGATGCCTCAGGACTTAGTTTCGGTGCTGCTGAGTTGCTTGAGGACACATGGTGTAGAGTAATTGAACTGATTTGAGGATAGTTTTTACTTTTTACCGTGTTTTAAGTGCTGCTGAAAATTCAAAACCTAGGTTTGACTTTTCCTTTATGCATATCCTAAACTGATATGTATGTTTTTTAGCTCCCAAATTTGTTGTACTTGAGTGTCGATTGAGTTTTTGAAATTTGATTTTAATCTTTCCTTTCTGCATATCATCAACTGTCAGACATGAATTTTTTGCTCCCAAGATGTCTTTCTGTTTCGTGAGAACTTTCACCTTTTTTTGTTTAGTGTTCTGATATTTAATTAAGTTGATGATACTATTTACATGTCCACTGCAGGCTTTGGAAATTCAAGGGAAACATTCGGAAGCAGTTTTTGAATTGTCAAAGATATGTCCTGTTCTCCAAACATTTCCCCCTGAAGAATCCTCCGTATGTTGGTTTGGCTTTTCATATGTACTTTCGTTGGAAGATATTTGCTGTGTACTCTTGACTTAGTCAAAATTCATTCACAAACATGTTATTTTGGATGTAAGATGTAAAAAGAAAAAAGTCGGTCCATTGAAGCTTATGCTCTGATAAGCACATGTATGTTCTTTCGCAGCCTGAAATGGAGATGGTGGCTCGAGGGCTGGGGAAGCACTTGAAATTGGAGCAGCGAGAAATCTTAATGAATATGTTCACTGCTGTTTGCAATGAGGAGAGTCACAGAAGTGCGGCTGATGCTTTGGGTTTGGTTGGTCCTCTTAGTCTCTCTTTTCCTGATTCTATTTTTGGTAGAGATGCTGAATGGTAAAAGTACCCCTGAGCGTTCTAAATTATAGCTAATAGAATTTCTTTTTTTAATCTTTGAAAGGCCTCTAAGAAATAGTTCTTTCCCTCTTTCTGTCGCCTTGAGCCTTGCACCGATATTAGGAGAGCTGGGTTGATAAAAAAAGGCGGCTTGAAGTTCATATTAGTTCATTCTCCATTGCAACAAACATCAATCTTTATCTTGGGCGGAAGGAGAAATAGAATAAGATTCACTTTAGAGCTATAATGTGAAGGAAAGAATACTTTGACATTGAGTTTGATGACATGAATGTATAAACCTGTGAAGTTGTCTGTGACCCACCTGGAATATGCTGCAGTGCTAGTACCTAAAAACCATTACTTAATCTTTACCTTATTCTTTATGCAGATGTTCTCCCCAAAAAGTGTTGGTGATGAACAGGAGATGGAGCACACGTGAAAGTTATTGCACAATACTGATACATACATTGTTTGTTCTTTTTAGCTAAATTGTACATGTTATTCTTTGCTAAGAGAAGCCCACTTTTGTGTACTATGCGCAGCTGCTACGCTACTTCTGATTTTCATGCCCTACGGCTACGATACAACTTTCTCGTTATTTATGTGAACGGAATAAAGTGTGAAATGGACAAATATGTAACTTTACTCATTCTAACTTGTTTTTATTATTTCAAAGTATTTATAAAATCACATTAGATTTAAGTATGTCAATTTTAACCTGGCCGATCTCGGCCCATTTTTTGATTCGAGGTTACCGAGCTACGGGCCAAAATTATTGGGCTTGACTGTGGCCCATCTGGCTATGGGGTCAGGCCACCCAGCTCTGATCTGACCCGTTGACATCCTTAACTAGATCAGTTTTTTAAATTTTGCAATGCAATGATATGAAATTTAAAGAGATTTAATAATGGGCTGGGCCCAGCGTATCCGATCGTTTCTTTGGCTTGTCGCTAAACGGAAACTCCTGACCAACTAACAGCGCGTGGTTCGGCATCTGGCCCCCGATAGCAATTGTCATTTCTGTGGGAGGGAGGAGTCTACTCTACACGTGCTCCGGGACTGTGCGCAAGGGCAAGCGTTGTGGCGCCACTTTCCGTCGGATGTGGTCGATCTAGTTTTCTTCCAACTGGAGGAGGAAGCTTGGTTGACCTTGAACCTTACGAAGCATACGCCAGTACATCAAGACGATTGGGTCACGATCTTTGGCGTTTCTTGTTGGTTCCTTTGAAAATGGCGAAACAGTAGCCTGTTCGAGCCCGGCTTTGTTTGGCCAGTGGAGGGTCACCGAACTATCCTGGAGTATGTGGGGTGGATTGCACGCGCTCGGGCCGTCGAACATCGTGTGTTTCCCAACCCAAGCCTTCCTGTGGGTTCCTTAGTGGGGTGGGCTAAGCCTCCTATCGGCTGGGTTAAGGTCAATTCTGATGGCGCGGTGGGCCAGGGTTCCTCTCGGGGAGCCGCTGGGGGGCTTATCCGCGATTGGCGAAGGAAGTGGATAGGGGGCTTCCAACATAACCTCAAGACGAGATCTCCTTTAGTGGCCGAATTGTGGGGAGTGTACTTAGGCCTTTCGCTGGCTTGGGACCTTGGTTTTTGACGAGTGGTAGTCGAGGTGGACTCACTCGAGATTATTAATATTCTCTCTGATTCCCACACTGTTTTGACTTAGGTTTCTTTTTTGGTGACAGGTATCTACCACCTTATGCGTCGGGAATGGACGATTCAACTTACGCATGTTTACCGGGAAGGGAACCAATGTGCTGACCTTCTTGCCCGACTCGTTGGCCAGTTACGTCCGGGCTGTCATATCCTTCAGACGCCCCCTTTTGACATTCAGGACCTTCTCCATCGGGATGCTTGCGACGTTGTTTTCTCGTGTGCTCTAATTTAGTATTGCAATTTTCCTTTGTAAAAAAAGAAGAAGAGAGATTTAATAATACGCAAATTTATCCTTAATTATTAGATAGATTAAACGGGTCAAAATTGTTTGATGTGATTGGGGCCCATTTGGCTATGGGCTGGGCTAACCTATCTTGATCTGGTCCATTGGCAACAACAATACAATTTTATTTTTAATTAGTAGAGAGATTATTTTTAAAAGTTTTTAGGACTTAGGTTATACAAATTTAATTAAAAAGCAAATATTTTATTAGAAAGTTACGGATCACATAGTTTCTTTGTAAAAAAAAAATGATGACTCTCTTTGAACTCGCAGAGTTGGGAGCTGCGTATTAAAAAAAGTCAAAGTCATATTAATTTGAAGCTTAAACAGCCTTACGCACTATGTATAATAAAGTTGTATCCGGAGTAACTGACACTTCTCTTTCAACAAACACTAAGAAAACTTGACCTTGAGCACCTATTCGTTTTGAGCCAACCGATTCGTGTAGCTTCTCCTTTCTTCAGGTTTACTCAGTTTAATTTCTTCAGGTTGCGGAGGTAACTAGTTATTTCTGATGCTTCTTTTATTCGATTTCGTTTAATTTTCTGGATTTGGATCCATCCTAATCTGAAATTTTCTGTTGTCTGGTGGTGCAGTAACAGAGCGCACGAGAGCAAATTCCTCAGTCCTATTCTCTGCAACAACTATGGTTAACTTCGAAATGAACGATCGGAAAAGTAAGTTCTTTCATTTGAATTTTCCTTCTCATTTACAGATTTCCTTACATATTAGTTTTCCACTTCTTCTGTTATCTTCGGATTTTTGTTTTCGCCTCCATTTTGACTTACGCATAATTCCACTCGATGTATAAATTTCGAAATTGAGAGAGGAAGAAGTTTTTCTCTGGCACGGTGGAATTTTATGATTGATTTTCAGCTAATGAGAAATGAATAGGAATTAAGAAGCAAAAGGCCTAAAAGAAATAAAATTAGTAGAAAGCTAGAGAAGAAGAGGTCAAACGTTGAATTAGAACAATCTTTTAGGAAGTTGAATCTACGTTGAGGTAAACACTTGGTAATCCAGAGGTTATTGAATCTCATCATAGCTTTTAGTTTTTATTTCCTGTGCTGAGAGCCTGAGACACTTGCAATATTGTGTTTTTATTTAGTATTTCTTAGATATTGAGTGTATGCGCATATATGATCCGTGTATAACACCATGTCCTATTTAAAAACACGCACACACATGTACGTACATACATACATACATATGTATTGTCTTTTCATGGTGAATGGCAAGTAACTGATTCATGCAACTCCACAATAGAGATTTGGAATCATGACTTCGGTAGTATAGGTGTCTCTTGGGTTTAGCGTTTTGCTTGTTCTAGAGTGTCCTTATTGCATTTTTTACACTATATAAATTTTATGTTGTTGTTGTTGTTGTATGAATTTTATGTTGTGTCTGATTTAATGAAATGATGGAACTTTTGGCAACTCATTTTCCAATGCCTGTGATTTTTTGCCTTTTTTGCATTGCAACATTTTGTTCAAAATGTTTCTGATATCATCTTGTTCACTTTCTGTGATTTGTTCATCAAACTTGATTATTTTTAGTAGTCTCATTTTATCCAATTAGTTGATTGATTAGCCATATAGGTTGTGTTGCTCTAGCTAGTTTTTTTGTTGGTGAAAAGAGGCTTATGCTGGTAAATCCTATTATACCTCAATAAACTGTACACATAAAATTGAAAAAAATGATGATTAGGCATCTTCTACCTCATAACTTGGTTTGAACTGAAGCCATTTTGCTCTACTTGTTACCATGCCATAAACTAGTCTTTTACTTTCTCAATGCACCATGATATGGTCACAGAAAATGCGAGAAACTCTTTTTCTTCTGTATTCTTGTTTTATGATTCACTTGGCTATTCCATGTTTTAATACTTTTATCAAAAAAAAAAAAAAACAGAGATCGGGCTAGGATTGACAGGATTTGGCATATTCTTCTCATTCCTGGGTATTATCTTTTTCTTTGATAAGGGACTACTTGCAATGGGTAATGTAAGTGCCTTGCTGCAAATTTCCTTAGTTATTCACTTGTTCTGTTGTTATTAACCTATGAGATATGGTATAACATCTCCATATTTCCAATGTTACTTTTACCAGATCCTCTTTGTCTCTGGAGTGAGTCTAACAATTGGCCCAAAGTCCACAATGCAGTTCTTCATGAAACGTCAAAATTTTAAGGTGGGTTGACCTTTTCTACTCCCCCCAGCTCAATCTGATGTAGGTGTGATTGTTGGATTGAAAAACTGTTTTCATCACTTGTGCTGTCATGTCATGCAGGGAACTCTTTCATTTGGTGCTGGCTTCTTCTTTGTCGTCATAGGATGGCCAATTATTGGTATGATTTTGGAGGCATATGGGTTCATTGTTCTCTTCAGGTCTGTTGGTAGTCTGCCTAATTTTTTTCTCAAAACCGTGCTTATTTTTCATGACTAACATGGTGATTGGCATTTTATGCAGTGGCTTTTGGCCAACATTGGCTGTCTTCCTGCAAAGGATTCCATTTCTTGGTTGGATATTACAACAACCATTTGTCCGATCGGTATATCCAATTTATTATTCTTGTCCTAAGGGCTTAGGGATTGTAGATATTTTTCCTTTACCTTTTTATTTTGTTTGCTTTTCTGGTTCTGCCTGACACCCTTGCAGTCACAGTGGACAAAGGAATCTACACTATAAAAGCAGAAAAGAGAATCATCTGATAATACATAGAAGATAAATTTTAGGAATTTTAAAATATATCACACGAAAATTGGATTTCGTCTCTTAGATTGTTTTTATGGAGCAAAAAAAGCTACTTCTACATGAGGTCAATTTATATGATTCATGTTGATGGTCATGTCCAACCTCTTAACTGGTAAAATGTTGGTAAGCTTCGTGCCAAAACATCATGGAAAGACTGAAGGATTGTTTGGTAAAACCACCGAGTCATCGTGAAGTATGATGCTTTGTTATGATGGATCTTGTTTATGGTCAGATGCAAATAACAAAAGCAAGATCAATGATTAATTCTCTTTAAACAAGTTCCTCCTCCCTTCCCATCCTTGCTTCCTTAGACATGGTTCTTATGTTCTAAATGAAAGTGAATATTTTACTAGTTCGTATTCCTCTGCTGTTCTTCGCTCATTAAATTTGGTGTACGTCCTAGTCAACTTGGGGGGAACTAATTTTGATGTGATTTATGAGGTGTTGTAAATAATAAATAGGTCTCAGAATTTTGTGAATCCTACAGGGAAATGAGGTTTCTCATGCTCATCTAGTCAAATAGTACAACAGTTAAGATGGTGAATGGTTCACTGCGTGGTTGGACTCATGTCCACCTACATCACACTTGCACGCAGATTTATTGCAGAAAGAATGTATAAACACATTGACACATTAATGTTGGGGTAGAACCTTTACGATGGAGATGAGTTTAAGAGTCTTCATTAAGTGTTGGATATGGCTATAGAGCCAACAGTACAACTCAATTTGATTTGACGCTCCAAAATACGGTACATAGCTTCACTTTAACAAGTTTCTGTTCATCATTGATATGCAGTTTTTTGATCGCAACCGGGGTAGAAGAGTACCTGTGTGAATGGAACATTGGTAGGAAGTGCCGTGAAGCTCCAAATAGGTTCACTTCGTGATTCTTGCGAAAATGATAGGGCCCAGAAGTTTTGGCTCATGTTAAAGACGGGTTGCTATGTAGCTATGGAAATGTGCAACTAGATTACAGACTTATCTGTCTGTAAGTGACTGTAAACATAGGCTAATCCAAAATCCAAAGAAAAGTTTTTCTTTTTTGGGTTCTGTTTGCTAGCCAATAGACAATATTTTCATTCGATAGCAACTGTCTTGTTCCAATATAAAAGGAAATGAAAGCAAATTTTGTGCTTATGCCATTTGTAGAATTTGGCTATTTGCTTAGCTGGAATAACATGAACTCATGCACAAATGTCGACCTCTACCTTTTTCTCCTGTTTATGCCAATACATAAATATTTGCTAATGAGTGAAGATATGCAACATTCATTTGAGACAGATTTTCCATTCTGCCTGTGCAGGTCAATAAAAACTAGCATAAGGCGTTTGACATGACTAAAATGTCTTGAGATGATAATGACTATTGGTTTTTCTGATGACATTCTTTTGGTTAGTTTTATCTACTTTTGTTGAACTGAGCTTAGAGGTCTTCATCAAAATAATGAAATTCAATATAGCTGAAATTTGACAATTATAATTCCTCAACCTCCTAATCCTACTACTCCCCTTGTCATAAATGTCTCAGAAACTGCCCCAATTTATGTGGTTGCTGAAATCCGAATGGGAACAATATCTGCTGACATCCCTGACTTCCTGGTTCTCTACTCCCCCTAGATACTGAAAGCTTAGGACTACTTACTCTTGGAAGATGGTGTTGGTGGAAGCTTCTTTGATGGTTTTTTTCTTAGATCTTTACAGTCAACGGTATAGTTTGATGAGCCTTTCTCCTTCACTGTCCCTAGTTTTCTCAATCTAGACATACTTCTGGTGACAACGCCTCTGCTCGAGTTAGTGAATTTGTCTGAAGCAGAATCTGACTGCACATCTATATTACTCTTCTTCTGATTAGGCTTAGCCTTCTTGCAAGTCTTTGAGCTCTCACTTTCGTCTTCTGACTGAGCTGCTGCTTGAGTATGTTTGCTAGTAGTGCTGCAGAAGTTTTGCAATACATGATCCAACGAGAAAATGTTGGAATCCAGACGCATAAAAAAGTCACTTATCCTTCTTGCGGGGAGGTCATCTATTGATACTGATGGAAAAGTGCTTGATCCTGCAGCTGATGACACACTGTCCATCTGATGTCCAGATGTTCTGGCTGGAACATCTTCCTTTGAAGATTCTTCAACACAACTCCAAGTGGCATAGTCTTTCCAGTAATATGGAAATCCCAGCAAGAAATGACTGCAAACCTGTTCAACTTAACAGTTTCACATTTGCATCTGTACAAGCTGCTAGTGGTTAATCTTAAATAAGTAATCAGCAAGATCTCAGCAAATGTGATAGATATTGGAAGTGTTTGGCAATCAACTTACTAGCTATTTTTTAGTTATTGACTAAAAGTTACTTTTTTTGACCATCTTAAAAACTATTTATGTGTTTAGTGAATGATTTATTAGTTAACTTGGTTAACTCCCGATAAGTTTATTTTTAAAAGCTCCATAAGAAGAATTTTTGGAGTTAACAATTTGTCTAATGACAGTGTTGTTCTCCACTTTACTTTTTACTTTTACTCTGTGTATTTTCAAAGTTGATTTTTTTTAACCATATAATTATGTCATGAAGTTTTGAAGAATATAATAAAAGAGTTAATTAAATTTTTTAATCTTGATTTAATTTTATAATATTAGTCTACATTTAAAAATACCATATATTAAGTTTTTGAACATAAAAAGTCAC
>JANKYE010000007.1:8578224-8619163 GCA_032467995.1 Erythroxylum dillonii | reverse complement strand
ATTTCCAACAATTTCCAATCCTAACAATTACAAAACAATGATAATTCCATTTCCATTCATTCCATTTACCACAATTTGCAATCCTAACAATTACAAAACAATCATAATTCCATTTCCATTCATTTAATTTACAACAATTTTTAATCCTAACAATTACAAAACAATCATAATTTCATTTCATTTCCACAATTTCCAATTCTAAGTTTCTAACAATCATTTCCGTCCATTTACAACAATTCTCAATTCTAACAATCACAAAGCTATCATAATTTCATTTACATTTCCTTCAATTTTCAACAATTTTAATTCCAACAATCACAATCATAATTCCATTTCCATTTACAATACAACAATTCTAATTTAAAATAATCACAAAATAATCATAATTCTATTTCCATTTCTTTTCATTTACATTCCCATCCATTTACAACAATTCTCAATTCCAACATTCACAAAACAACCATAGTTCTTTTTCACAACTGTATGTGTAATGAAATCACGATAGTGGGAGTTTGGGAATTTAGCTCTTTTCCCTTTTCCCATTTCTGCCTCCTCATTACTTGTATCTGCCTGCACAACAACCTCCTCCACAGCCTGTTCGCTACCCAATACCGCCCCCTCAGAACTTGTATCTTCCTGCCATAACCAATCAATGCACCAGTTTCCCCTTCGTCTCCTTGTTGCACTCCCATATCACCCCCTCCTGTTGTCCACATCTCCTCACTTCCAGCGGCAGCTGGTATATGATGCTCACTAACATTCACATGACCACCAGTATATACTACTTCAGCAAGATCATCGCAATATAAATCCTAATCACCTACTACGACATTAGAGTCATAGTCCATATTCCTTCCAGCCATTGGAAAAACATGGTCATAGAAATCAACATCACGCGAAACAAATAATTCCTTTTGCTTTAAATCATATAGTAACCATCCCTTTTTAGCAAAAGGATAACTAAGAAAAATGCAGATCCGACTCTTACTATCAAAATTGTTCCCCTTTGTCTTTTGATTATGAGCATAACATAAACATCCCATCACTCGTAATTCACTTAGATCAGGTACCTTGCCAAACAAACATTCATATGGTGTTTTAAAATTGAGCACACTAGAAGGCGTACGATTAATCAAATAACATGCCGCCATCACACATTCCCCCCAAAATGTCATTGGCAAGTGTCCCTGGAAACGTAAAGCACGCGCTACATTCAAGATATGTTTATGTTTACGCTCCACTTGACAATTTTGTTGCGGTGTAATGCCATTTTTTATAAACTAATTGTGTAAGCATTTAAACTCTGTGCCATTGTCACTACGAACTCGCTTTATTTTTTGATCAAATTATTGTTCCACCAACGCCACAAAATTCATAAACGACAATTCAACTTCTAATTTATTTAACAACAAATAAACCCAAATTGCTCTTGAATAGTCATTAACAATAGTCAAAAAATAATATGCCCCATAAGAGGAACGAGTCTTATGAGGACTCCACAAGTCACAATGAACGAGTTCAAAAATTCTACTAGCTCTACTACTACTAACTGAAAAACTTTTCCGAGGTTGCTTTGCACGATAACATACGTCACAACCATCTTTATTCAAACCGCTAGAAGCACTTACATTAGGAACCTTCCTAAGTATTTTCTCTGACGGATGTCTTAACCGCTTGTGCCACAGCTCTATTGATCTCCCACCACCAATAGCTAGAGCCCGAGCTTGAGGTACACCTCAGAAAAAGAAAAGTCCATCTTCGCGTTCACCCACTCCAATCAACTGCCTCGTCACTCAGTCCTGTATAACACACAATGTAGTAGTTATTTGAACGGTATAATTAGTTTCATCTAGCAACTTTGTTACAGAAATTAGATTACAATCTAATTTGGGAACAAAAAGCACATTATTAATTTTCAGATTTTCTGACAATAATACACTGCCTTCATGAGTAGCCTGTGAACTGCTTCCATCCGGCAAACTCACTAAAGTTCCTATGACATGATGCATTGCTCTAGTATCTATAATCTACAGACACTCACCAGAGAGTCGATCTTTTGGTTTTGGAAGGTTGAGAAGATCAAAGATATGTTGCCACTGTTCTGGAATTATATTTGACAATCTGGTTTGCTCCACGGTGTGAGGTAGCTGCCCCTGGGTCTGCTGCTGTGTCGAGGTGCTGACAGAGGCTTTGTTTGCCCTTGCTGTCGTGCCTCCTGCTGCTGCACCTCCACGCCCTTTCCCAGCTATACCACCTCGTCCCCCTCTGCCTCCACGATCACCTCGTGGTCGATCCCCCCACTAGTCTGGAAAGCCATGAACTTGGAAACAAGTGCTTTCATCATGACCTTCACGATTGCAATGAGCACAAAACTTGCCATAGTTTTCATTAGATTTTGATTTACCTCATGTGTCCAATTGGACCTTAAATGCCATCATCATGTCTCGGTCTTCCTTCTGACCACAATCGTTCTTCTTGAGCAATATTTTAGTATGCACGATCCAATGAAGGCAGAGAATCTTGGTTCAAAATCTGAGACCGCACCGAAGCATACACACCATCTAAACCAACAATAAACCATCGTAGCCTGTCTTTCTGCAAAAGGGTTTGGTATTGAATTGCTAGATTACATCGACAACCACCACAAGTGCACCTAGTGCAGGTACACTTAGGCAGCGTCACATATGTTGATAGCTCTTCAAAAATCTTGCTGAGCCACCCAAAATACGAAGCCACATACTCTGTCTTGCCTTGCTTACATTCGACCAGAGATGTCTTCAATTGGTAGATTCGTGTGCCGTTGACCACATAGAATCTTCCCTTCAGTATCGCCCACAATTCACGAGCATCTGCATAGAACGTGAAAGTTGAGCGAATTGAAGGCTCAATCGTATTCATAAGCCAAGCCACAAGTATTGAATGAACGGTATACCAATCATCCAGTGTTGCATCATTCTCCTTGGGTTTCTCAATGCTACCATCCAAAAACCCAAATTTCCTCTTTGCTCGTAGGGCAATTCATATTGCCCTAGCCCATTCATTGTAATTTTCACCCTTTAATTGAATTGGCGTGATGAGATTACTCGGGTTGTAATTAGACCCTGGGTAAAACACATCAATCTTCTTGTCACCGTCAACACCATTGTTGGCATTAGGCTTCTCGTCGTCCCCTGCCATGTCCCCAAACAGAAGACGAAAATTTGTGTTTTGTGTGTTTCAGGACCAACTTGGCTCTGATACTATGACAAGAAATTCTACTCAATTTTCTATCTTACTCATTCACCGCAACAACCTATATATGCAAGTACATAATAAGAGAAAATAAGGAAAGCGTGTCCTTGTACTCTAGGCCAAGAATCACAACATCTCCTACTTATGGTAAAATATATACATCTTGTAACATAATCCCTTTGTAAAAATGTAAAAAGAAGGCTGTCTCACAAAGGGGAGTCTTGCGCACCTCGAATATGTTAGACATTTTACTGCAATCAACAAAAGATCTAAGCAGTCCCACCAAAACTAAGCGTCGATGTGATTATGGTTAGAGTTAAAGATATTGCAAAGGTCAATGCTATGACTAGAATAACCAACCCGTGAGTGATTTACCTTGCAATCCGGGTTGCGTGGGATGCTCCAGTAGAGGGGTGGTGTAAGCTGAATACCAATGGTACTTTCATTGAGACTTGTAGCTTGGCAGTAGAGGGGTGGTACGTCTTCCGTTAGGATATCGTAAATTTACTACCCTTTGAAAAGGGCTGAGTTATATCCTCAAGCAAGATAAATCAGTTACAACCTACCCACGAATGCTTGTAATGTCTCTATGGGGCCGTTTTGCCTCCCTTTTATCGAAACAAAAAACAAAAAGCAAAAGGTCTAAGTACACGTGCGGGGAAATCACTTGAGTAACTGGCTAGTCTATTACAGCACAACGAAGTGAACGAACATAACAGTTAAAAACATCCCGATTGCTCCATTTCGATTCTTCTCGATTATTCTTATAGACTTTTCATAATATTGATTGTGAACTCAAACCCTAAGGTAGATATTGGATGCCACAATTTTCCATTTTTCAATTCCCAAATTGAATTTGCTTAGGGTTTAGTCTTCGACTTTTGTGATATTAATCTGATTGAACTTGAAATATTTCGTCTTTTGCGTTTAACTTGTCGATTTTTTGTTTGAATTATTCTGCAGAGCAAGTAAATTAGTATAGTGAAACTTGTATCGCCAATTAGTTGTTATTGAGAACCTATTTTGTCTTTTTGTTACTGATAATAATCGATGTTCGTCTCCTGAAATTTTGTCTCGTCATTCATGATTTTATTTATTTTGACCAATTCGAGCTTCATTGTGTCAGATGGAGCCCTCTCTCTGTGATCTTACGTACAAAGGTTCAATTCCTGAGGCAATTATCGAATCCCAGAAGCAGAGGAAGCTGTTTGTTGTTTATATTTCTGGTAATTTCTATTTAGTTGACTTAGCTTTCAACTCTTTCTTTGCGTGGATGATACTGCTATGCTTAATTTAATTTGATATGGAAATTTGAGGTTTCTGTTGTTTTGATATGTTCCAGTCCTTATGCTTGCTTTGTTGTCGGTTGTTACTGTCAGTTAACACCTTATCTTTTTAGTTTTGCTTTGTAGAACTCAATCAAGTTTTTGATATCTTATGCGTTTATATATACACGTTCTGTTTTGGTATTTTGGCCTTTTTCTTTTCTGTGGTGATATCGTACCTGGAAATCTTATAGTATGCTTCCTTTACTTGCAATATAAGTTTTAATAGTTACTTTTTTTTCTCTTGATTTATCTCCTGATTTTCAGGCTCGGATTCAGTATCAAATGAATTGGAAAAGACCACCTGGATAGATCCAAAAGTAGTTATCTCGTTCAATTTTCTTTTGTACCCTTGACTCTTGAGATTTCTGAATGCCTTAATATGCTGATTCTTACACTCAAATGCTGCATCTAGGTAGTAAAGTCATTGACCAAGTACTGCATTTTATTGCATTTACCAGAAGGAAGCAGTGATGCAGCAAATTTTTCAGCAATATGTATCCTTCTTTTTCATATTTATATATTTGCTTTAGAACTATTCTCACTCACACTTCTTTACGCACTACTTTAGTGTTTCATCTGGCAATCTGACATTGTACTTCTAATGATGAGATATATCAAGTTCTTCAAAAAGTGAAAGAAAAGTTGCTTACTTCGTTGGGTAATTAATGGTGTTTGTTATTAATATTATTGATACCATGTGCTATTTCAAGTTATAATAACCAGGGGAACATTAAGCTTTCATGTTTCTGAACTATTTGTAACATGTGAGGTAGCATTTATGCAACATGGCTACGCATTGATGGACTAGATTACATTATAGGATGGCACATGATGCCAGGATGTCCAAAAAGAAGTTCATGTCAGTTAGACTCTTCAGGTTAGGGGGTTGAGCCAGGATCTTAACTTGATTCTTTACTCCTTGTAATTCATTTCTTGGTTTACCATTACATTAGGTAAACCCTTGTAGGTTAATGTAGGCCAACTTTATTTTTGTTTTCATTTCTATTCAGACCAGGATCATGGTTCTGGTTCATCTTCAATCCTTCTCTTGCTTTACATTTTCTATCTCCATTCATTTTGTTTTATGATATTACCTGGAAATTAGAAAGAAAAGGACATCTTCCGAAGGATAAATGATGCTATCTGTTAGAACTCCTTAAATCCCAGCTTTGAGTTCTATATTTCTTTGAATTTAAACCTTCAACATCCAATTTGGTTGGTATATTGACTTGCACCAAGTTTAACATGGGGCTTTTTAAGTTGACACCGTGTAAACTTGTAAGTTATCCTTGCATCAACTCACTGCAGACCCACAGAAATCTGTTCCATCAGTAGCAGCTGTTGGTTACAATGGGGTTCAAATTTGGCATAGAGGTAACTATTAATGTCAAAGAGTTTGTTTGAGATACTCTGTAAAATGAGAACTAAAGTTGCTCTAGCATTATAATCTTTTTCTTTGTAATTGTTCAGAAGGATTTGTCAACGCTGAAGACTTGGCATCAAGTTTAGAGAAGGAATGGTTTGGACTTCATGTTCAGGCATGCTTGATATTTGCTTTTTAATTGTGTCCATAATTTACTCTCGTCTGTTATGTTGTTTTCAATCTTTGAAACAAACACATGGTAAGTCTAAGGAGCTTAAAGTAGCTGAAATGGACCATAAATGGGCGGCATTTTTTTGCCTCTTATCGGTGGTTTCCTGATGAAACAAAGAAGTTGACTGTTATCTGCTATTTGTTAGGTTTTGGTGACATTTGGGATACTTTCTCTAATGCGACTTAACCTATCGTAGTTTGCTTTTGAATTGGTGGTTCACAAGTTATTTCCTTCTTATTTTGACCTCTTCTGGTTTTACTATTTTCCCCTTATTCTTCTTTACATAAGACTCCCAAATTCATTGAGACTGGATGTGGCTGGTAATATGATTTGGATCAAGTTTTTGAAAAAGTTTAAATAGTTCAAAATCCAGCTTTAGTGTTATAGTATCACACTTAAATTTGTTTCATTTTGAAGTTCAGTTGATTGAGGTAATGATTTTCATGGACTTTGATCCACCTTCAGCCTGTGTAAGAGCTACAAGGCATCTCTTACTTTGAACGAGAATAGTTAAGTATGTTAAGTCATGCAATTGCAATACAAGATATTCAGTTAATATCCGTAAAAAGAATGGAGGACTTGATGTGACTCCAATTCAAGGAATATCTTGTTAATTTTGGAGTGGGATATTAGTCACTGTGGCTGTGATGTTTAATAAGTTGCTTGTCTGATTGTTCTTAGTGTATTACTGATAGGAACAAAGGTCATTTTGTTTCTGTTTATCTTGTTCAATCACTGTAATCAAGGTCTCTACATTCTGAATATTCTGTTGACGGAAAAAAGCCTTCTGTCACTTTGTTATTTTAAAAAATTTGTTGCCCACTATAACTTTTGGAAGTGGTCTTTTCCTAATTGGAACATTGATGAAAAATGCAGGAAACAACAGCAAGTGTCCTCTCTGCAGCACTTGCTTCTAGAAAAGCAGAATTATCTACTTCTGGGGAAACTTCTTCAAGTTCAGTTCTGCCATCACCATCATTCGAGCCTGTCCAATCACTGATCAAACCATCGGATTCTTCTGAAATAGAAGAAGACATCAGCGATGAACAGAAGGTTGAGGTAACTCTATGGGTTGTTATTTTTCTGCTCAAATGGTCTACTTTTTTCATTACTACAAGCATATGCTTGACATGTTTTTTCTATACAGAAACATGCCAATAGTTTGGATGATAAAACATCTCCGAGGTCACTTACCACTAGTAAGTCATCAACTAGTAGGGATGACCAACCATTGCTTCCAACCACAGAAGTTGAAGACGTACCTTCTCCACTGGTGGTAGTCCCAGAAAATTCTACAAACAATCATTTATCTTCAACTGCTACAGATGGTGACCCTACTCCTGTGAAAGTCATAGCTCAACATTCAGTTGTCTTGCATGGAGATTCAGATCCAGGAACTGTTGAAACTAATAAACATATACCAGATATTAAGAAAGAACCTGTGCATAATGAGAAGGTTAGTGTATTGGACAATAATACAAGAGTCAGTGAATCATGTGAGGTACATTTAAGCATCAGATTGCCCTCGGGTGTAAGCCTACAGGGGAGATTTCCTGTAACAAGCACTTTGAAAGCAGTCAAAGACTATGTGGACCGCAATCAAAGAAATGAAATTGGCTCATATGACCTTGCCATTCCTTATCCCCGCAAGGTATTCAGTGATCAAGGTATGAACTTTAGATCTCCAACTACTTTCCTCCATTTATAGGTCATGTGTTGCAACATTTTTGTCTCTGAACTCATTTTTTATCTGAACTTGTTGCAGATTTGAGCAAATCATTATCAGAATTAGCCCTTTTTAATAGACAAGCATTGATAGTGGTTCTTCGTCATGGAGCCACAAGCTACAACAGAGGAGTTTCTGACCAAATAACCTCCACAGTAGATTCGTCAAATGTGAATGAGGGGGGATATTTTCCATTCCTCAGAAGGATTTTGTCTTATGTCAATCCTCTTTCTTATTTCCGTGGTAATGCAACCTCATCGAGTAGTGGGCAAGCTCAAACTGGCGCATGGGAATATGGTGAACTTCTGCACCTTTCTTTGTAGGCCAATCACATTTTGTTAGGTTGACTCTTTGTCATGAAGAAGGTCACCTTTTATTTCATTTTTTTGGAAGCTTTTATAACCATACTGAATTAGTTCAATTCATGCATAACATTCTGTGGAATTAGCATATTCTTTTTTCCTATTTTTTGCTCAAATCATTTTGCATGTTAATTGTCAAAGTTCAGTAATCAATTACTTCACCGTAACTTTTTGATGCTTCCCCTTTGAGTTCGTGGGTATTGACAAGTTTCGGTTTATTCTTTTCAATTTAGTTCCCAACCACCAGCATCCTTCATGAGGTGATCAATGTTGTCCAAAGCCTAAAAATTTAGTCTTAGAAGGCTGAATTAGGTGGTCACAATTGAAATGTAACCTCATGTAGAGTGTGTGGTCTAACCTGGAAGGAGGTGATGGTTTTTGTATGGATCTATGTCATTGCAACATGGAATTTGCATCAATCGACTGCATTTTGGCTCTAGCTCATTCAGGGTTTGGGTTTTTCACATGGACCAGTTTCATTACTTTCACCTGACTTCTGCTCTGATTTACTCAGACCTAAGGTTTTAAATAAGTATAATGTCTGCATTTTTAATACGAAGACTGATTAAGGAGAATGCAATTCGAAGACTTGTTGAGGAAGCATGCATTTATCTTTATGGTTTACTGCTAGTGTCGAACTATGTGGAATTACTATTAATGTTGTGTGGGGACTGGTGAGTCTTGTAACAAATGCTCTAAGGTAGACATTAGTTTCCTGAATTCATCCGAATATGTAAATGTATAGCATATAGAAAACAGGTCGTATTGAAAATCTGGTTGAATACTTTCGGTGGAATATGTACCTCAACTAAACTGTCTTCTGTGTGATAGGTCCAAATGCATCGCTAAATAATAACTTAGCAGGTCAGAGACCTTTTCCAAACAACTATCAGAATCAAAGCACCTCTTCAAGCGGCCGAAATGGTGACAAGAGCAGGCAACCGACCACCTCTCGTTTTGGAAGCAATATTCACACTTTAAAACATGATGATGATGATGCCCGATTCAATGATAGAAATGCCTTTTGGAATGGAAATTCAACCCAGTATGGTGGCAACAACGATGGTAAATAATGCCGCAGTTAGGTTTTGCACTTTCTTCTTTGTTGATGTGTTCGGAGTTTTCTGCTACTCTTCCCCTGGTTTTTAGACATAGAACCTCAATAATCCTGAACTGCAAGTATATGTGACGTAGTAGTAAATAAAGAAGAGCATTATATTTATGGAGCCAGTGTTTGCTTCTGTCAAGGGTGTGATTGATACAACTTTAAGATATAGATATATTTTTTTATGCATTGGTGATTAACAAGTTGCATTTAAATTTCTGAAAGTTGTATCAATCATATTTAAAAGATGCATTTAAATTTCTGAATGTTGTATCAATCAGACCAAAAAGTTGCATAATTTAAGACTTTAAAGAAATTAGACTAGACATTTTAGACACTGTGCGCTCTTCTTTTAATTTAAAGACGTTATAATGTAATTAATTATTAAACTTAACTGCTCTTGAATAATTTCTTGTTTTTACCTGATTATTTGGTCAAACTATGATACATGAAGAGATGAGAAAAGATGCTTCCATAGAAGAGCTTATGTAGAAGATCAGATATAATATAATATTGGTTAGAGTATCAACCAAAGAACAATTGCTATTAACAAATTCTCACTAAAGGAATTCAACAATTACCAAGAGATTGTTAACAAAGGATTTCAATAATTACTAAGAAAAAGGATTTGAACATTACATATATACATTTGACACTACCTAAATGTAGTCAAGAAAATAATGCTTTACAAATTAGATCAAAAGTTAAATCGGTAAGATAAGAGATTTAAGGGATGAAAGTTTTATTCGATATTATAACATTATAAAATTAGTTAAAGATTGAATAAAATTAAACATTTAAAATATGATTAAAAGAGATTGTTTTTATCTTTAGAAGAATTTGAAGTTAATTGAAAAAGAAAATTTAATCAATTTATTTTATTTAATAAAAAGTTATTAATTTACAAAAATTGACTGATTAATTAATAAATTGATCAGTTTTTAACAATAAGAAAGTAAATATAACTAAAAAGCTAAAAACTAAATATAAAAGTTGGATGACTCAAATTATTTTTGCTTAGAAGAGTTGGACGTTGGGCAGGCCTGGGCCTATGAGTTGACCCATTGAAAATATCTTAATCTGGGCCTATGAGTCAACTCATTGTCAGTTATTTTGCTTAAAAGAGTTGGGGGTCTCGGGTCAGTCTAAGCTTAGGCCTATGAGTTTACTCATTGAGAACATCTGAATTTGAACTTATAGGTCAACTCATTGTCATCCTTCATCAAGTTTTGGTTTATAGCTCCTGAAGGCAAATATAGTCAAGAAGATAAATTTACAAAAAGCCAAAAGTATGTGAGCTAATGCCATCAAATTTTAATTTACATTGAGAGAGTAGATGACATAATGGTTAATATTCATATAATTTATAAAAATTATATTTAATTATAAAATTTAATTCTTATATTAAAATATGCAAATTAGAAATTACAGTTAAGATGAGCTTGGAATTGAAAGTTTAAATAAGTCATGAATTATACAATAAATTTAAAACAAAATTCGTGAAGACAACCCCAATAGAAACAGGTATGCTTTATCAAAATTTATGGATATAAGGCATTGACTTGTCCAGTGACGGAGTCAGGAATTTAAGATAGGGGGACCCAAAAATTAATTTTTTTAAATTTTAGAGGGCCTAGTACACCACTAACCCTTAAATAACTCTATCTTTATATATATATATATATATATATATTAAAAATAATTTTTTAAAAAAAACTTGGGGCCAATGACCCCCCAAGTTTGTACATAGCTCCGTCTATGGACTTGTCCCATTTAATAGTATTTCATTATGCATTTCACATGAAATATATGCTTCTTCAAGAGCTAATGGTTGCAAATGGTAGTAGAGGGATGAAGACGTCGCAACTATGCTAAATGACTGATGATGAAACTCCAAATAAACGAGGCAAACCACGCTTGAAGCAGTAGGGATCGAGTGTGCACAGGCAAATTGTCAAGCTTTGAGCATAAAGGTGAAGTCTCCTGCGCAGTTAAATTCCAATGCGTTTGTGCAGCAGAGTGGCTGGGTTGATGCCGTGTTATAGGTTGTGGTGAACATGATCCTAAAGTGAAAGATGATGACAATTGTATAGATTATTTTGGCAATGAAGAGAAAGAAGGTGATTGTGCAGACAAAAATAGCCAGATTACAGCTTTCTGTGACTCTTCGAAAGTTGCGACATGTATCAGTCCAGGCAAAATGGAGAAATCGTGGTAGACGAAGGCAGAGTTACAAGTCCTGGAGAATTTTGCCATTAGAGACATAAAGGATGGCAACGGCAAAGACAACTTTGCCATTGAAGACCATAACAAATGGTGGTTTTGCAGACAATGGATGATGGAGTTACACTTTGCCTTAAGACGCTGATAAGCAAAACGACATCGTATTTTAATCTTAAGCCTTTGTTTTTGGTCTGATCGAACTCATGTCCTCCTACTCAGATCATTGTCATTTCTAATTTTATCAGGCGAGTGAAGGCATGCCATTTATATTCATCTTACTAATTTTTACAATTTTAAATTTTTTATAATCTTATAAATGAATTTATTATTTTCTTTGTAGTCTACATCAAATTTTATTTTCATACAGAATTTAAAATTAAAGTATAAATCAAAAAGGAATTACGAGACTTGAAAAAATTCTTATTTCTCATTTTTAAAAATTTTAGTTATTTAACTTACATTTTATGGTTTTAACTTAATTATTTTACTAGTTTAATACATAAGCCATTTTGATAATAAAACCATGTCTCTAATTTTACATGACTCCTCTGTCTATTTTCTTTTACTTATTAAGCTTATGAACTTTTGAAGAGTTGCATATACCATGCTTATTAATATACTATATTCATGTCATGTCTGAGTTGGTGCTCATGCACGAGGCAAACTAAATATATTTTGGTTTTGTCACCAAATTTTTATTAGTTTAGTTGTATTTTCTGTAAGTTCAAGGTTTATGATTAACGATTTTGATGATAATTGTATAATATTTTAAATTTTAAATTGGATTTATTTCTTTGTATAATTAACGGTCTAATTCTTAAAAGGAAATAAAATCATAAGAAATACATTTTCTTTCTTACAGAAACCTTCATTATGAACTTATCTTATTAAAAATGATTTATCCGAAAGGATTTTACTAATTATGAAGGTCGTATATTAGCCCCGCGATTACTGGAAGATTTTTGGAAAAGATGATATTGAAGTTATTCAGATTTAAATCCATCCAGTTGATTAAAGATACAAGTGAAGCAACGAATAGTTGAAAAAATTGACTATTTAAAGAAGAGCAACAACACTTGTAAAAAGAACAAATATACTCAGGCTTTCGAAACATTTGAGCAGCATCTATATTCTTAAGAGTCATATAATTATTATTGTACATTAGAAAGTGAAATCACTCTATCAAGAGAGAAATTGTTATTTTATTTTTCTATGAGCTTTTAGAAGCTTGTTATACACTTCAAGTGTGAAAGGTTGGTGAATCTTAAAAAATATGTACTCGTGTGCTTGGAGAGGCTCGTCAAATTTAATACCCAAATTTTTATAGTAAAACACTCAAGTTGGATACTTAAGGACTGGACGTAGACTTGGGTTGTAAGCTGAACCGATATAAATCGATTGCGTTCTTCTTCTTTCTCTCTTATTATCTTTTATATTTTCATATTATATTGTGTGTGTGTTCATTCCAGCAAGAAACTACTTCACTTTTATAATAGACCCCTCCTGTTTTCAATTTGTTGACGATTTCTTTCAGTTTTAACATGCGTTTTCTGTTTTAAAATTGTTTTAACATAATTCATTATTCAGTAGGCTCCTTTCGTTTAAGTAGGCTCTTATTCCATAAAAGGCTCCTATTACTTAACAGGCTCCTGTCGTTTACAAGACTTTATCATCTAACAGGTTCCTATTATTTTTATTCGTTAACTAGGATCTGCTTATTATACAAATTGAAAGAACTTGCAAAATTTTTGTAAGTTACACACAGTTCACCTCTCATTTACTTGTGTCTGCTTTATCATTTTCTTCTTTTAATAAAGAAAAGATAATGCTTTTCCTCTATTCAAAACTTCAATTTTAGTTTAAAGCATGGATGTTATAATTATTTATTCCTATCTAATTTGTCTTCTTTTTAGTTTACAAAATACATGTGACATAACTTTATCTTGTTAACATTCACTTAAATATTGTGCTTTTGCCACCATGTAAATTTTCTTGCTTAATTAAAAATATTTTATTGCACAAAGTAACTTTAATTAAATTATTTTTTAACAATATTATGAATTTTGATATTTTAAGAAAAGAAATACCAAATTAATTTTAATATGTACTTAATTGTAATCTTTTCAAATTAGTAGTTAAGATTTTCAACTTCAAAATGTAGAGATTTACACATTCATAGAATATGGTATGTTTGATACGAACTCTGCTAAACCACTTCAACATGTTGCATACCTGTGGTAGAATACATCTCAAAGCTTTATGAATGTGAAAGAAATAAGTAGTTTCATATTTTTTAAAACAAATATGGAGGATTTAAAGAAGTAACGAGACTATGAACTTCAATTCATCAAACTTAACACACTCTTTATTTTAGTTATTCATTTCTTAAAATATGTTTAAAATTATAAAATAATTTGTAATCTTATTAATAATAAGAAATATTTTGTAAAAGCAATTTTTTACAAATTTTACAAAGAAGCAAGAAAAGGAGGCTTAACAAGTCTAAAATGCAACAAAGTTCAAGATAATTATATTAGATCTTCCTCTAAATAGTAATTTAACTTTTTGTTTTTCAGGGAGATCACAAACTGACCCCTCCTAACCCCAAGTCATAGGTTTACCTGAACAGATTCAGTCATTCTTCTATTGCCCATGGTCGTTGTTGCCCTACAAATCCGTACTTTGGCTCCTTCCTCAACTGTCCTGCAAGTGAATCCCTCGGGTTCGCTTATGCACCTACAACCCACAAGGAGAATCTCAGACTAGCCTCACAACGGTTCTTAGGAGTTGAAACAATGTTACCTGGTTGCCGCTTCTCGGTTGTGTCTCTCCATGGACGGCGACTTCTTCACTTTCTCATCTCCTCTGAGTCAGCCGTCTAATTGCCGAATTAGGGAGGTAGTCTTAATGCATCGTAAAAGAAAGGGTTAGTTTTGCCCTAGATGAAGACAAGCTAGCAACTGATTCCAATTGCTTTAGTTATTGACTATTATTTGTTTTCACTTTGGTCGGCCCAAATGACAGGGCTTCATGTTTTGGTACCCAAGGACTTTTGACTAGTTTAGCTTTATTTTTGAGCCGTGACTACTCTTTGTATATTTCACTTCTTATTAATGAGAATTTTTAATTTCTAAAAAAAAAGAATATTTGTCCATTTATGCTAAAATAATTATAATAATTTTCTACTACAAAAATCTTTATTTATATGCAATCTATAAAATTTTATCTCTATAGAGCAATATAGTTCACTTTGAATTTTGAATTCCAATTTAAGTTATTACCTCTACATTAGACAAGTTTACTTTTAAGCTCAAAGTCAAATTTAGATTACTACTTGGTTAAACTTTTGGTCTATATTCTAATATTGGTTACATTTTAGCATGATTTGTGGTGAAGATCATTGGACAAAATGTAAGCAAAAAGGCCCTCTTTTAGAGTTGGAAAATAAGGAAATTCGAATACAAACTTCAAGTGTATCCAAAATATATATCTTTCAATATTATCATGATATCAATAGATAAACTTCTAAAACTTTGAGTAAAAAAAAAGAAAAAGAAAATAGTGGTAGACAAATAGGTTCTACTTACGAATACAGAAGTTCAGTGTTAAGGACAAACTTTTCAAACAACACGTGTACAAGTGACGTGGAACACAGATGGATAGTGAGTAACGTGATGCGACATTCTTGAGGAGAATTATTGCAATAATTAGTACTACAGGGATCTATGGGTTCTCTCTTAACGAGCCCACCTTTATACTCAACTAGGTTATAAAGGAAGGCAACACCGAAAATACTTCCTTCTAAGGAATCATAGGTTGATATCGTTGTTAATCGCCCTGTAACTCTATCGTAGGTGCGAGACCGTAATAAATTGGTTATCATAGATAACAATTATGGGAGATTCATCTTCCAATCTACAAAAAACAATTTGAAGCTTTTGTTAAGATGTACCAAGAGGAGCGATAAAGGCTTCAAGAGGGAAGTCAAATGGATCGAGTGGAACTTTCCAATTGGATTTGAGAACTTGCTCAGGATTTGGCAGCCATCGGGGTGGACGAATAATAAGGAGATATTGTAAGTGTGAACCGAGGACCATAAGAACCCATGTCAGGTGTTAATTGAATGAAGGGAATAATGTAACCTCCTTGTTACTCTCGGTTGGAATTCCCAACTTAGGATGGGAAAGATGACTCGCTTGATTGGCTAAGCCATTGTGATCACTACTTTTAGCACCAACGTGCTTCAGAGGAGAAAAAAAGTAGAAATTGCCTCTTATCATCTTAATGTCAGATGTACAAGTTTGGTTCCTTAAGTTAGACAGAGATAGACCTGACATTCCATAAGAAGAGTTCAAACAACAATGTCATCTCTACTTTGGCTCTATAATTCAAGAAACTAAATTAAGGGAACTCTTCAAATTGCAGCAGGTGAGAACGGTAGAAGATTATTAGCGCAAATTTGAACAATTAGTAGCTGGCACAAACTATCTTACCTCAAAACAAGAGATGGAAATATTCGTAAGTGGGATGCAAAAGCATATTGCAGGTAATGCACAAACAACAAATTAAGATTTAGATATGCAATGAAAAAACCTAAGAAAGAAGATGAACACAAATCTAGAAACAAGTATACCGAAATGAATGAAGGCAAAATGGGCACACAAGAGAAAAGGATGTATGATACCCAAAAAATACATAATTTAAATTAACAAGAATCAATTTTTTAATTATGGTGTAAATGGAAACAAAAAGAAACAATAAGAGACCAAAAAAAAATAGAAACATAGAATGAAAGAAAATGAAAAAATTAAAGCATCAATGGGGGAATTGAAATTTCCCTAGTGGAAAAATCAACTTGAATGCAAAGATGTAAAGTCACTAAACAAGATAGAAAACTAGCAAAAGAAAATCCTATAATCACGCCAACCCTAAAGATGTCTTTTTTTGCAACTCTTTTTTTGTTTTTGACTTTTTTTTTGTTTTTTACTGTAGCAACATTTTCTTCTTATTTAGCTACTATTTTTTTGCTTTTTTTTTCAGAAAAACACAATAATTAGATGAACCCTAATTTTAAGTTCTAATGAAAAATAACAGTAATAACAACACATAAACACAAGATAAATAAAAATTTATCCTAATCCAAGCTCTGATACCAAATGATGCGGAACCCCAAGGCTAAAGAACTCAAAGCCTCTTAAATAAACACTTGAGATAGAACATGAGCAAGACGAAATCCCTACCCCTAATGAACCTCCAATCAATTATATGAAATGAAACACATATAATAAGGTTGATTTGAAAACAAGAATAGAAATTCATCACAAGTGTTTACCCTAATAAGAACTATATTCTTGATACAATAGAATAAGACAAGAAATCCTCCCTTATAGAATTCATTATTCAACCAATCTAACCCTAAACAATGTTTATTATGATGTATTTATACATCTTAAAAAGAAAGAAACCCTAATTATGTAAAAGGCCTTTAAACATTGGCCTTTACCAAAATAATTAAAGCCTAAACTAATATTTCTAAAATACAACCAATTAACCTAAAAATTTTAAACAAGCCCAAGACATAAGTAGTGGGCTGTCGAAAATTATGCTTTTAACATAAAGAAAAGTCTTCTTGCTCATTCTGCCCAACTTGATTAGTCATCTTGTCATTAGCCCTCATTGTCTCTTGAGACTCTATGTCATCTACAATTCGACCCATATAGGATTAAAGCGTTTCTTTGAACTTTTTAACTCTTGATATTGTTATTGATCCCTCTGACATTACTAGCTTATCTAAAATATTTTTACATTAAAAATATCTAAAATATTTAATGTTAAAAATATTTAACCGCAAAATATATTTTTAAGTCATTCCTTTATTTATTTTTACATATTTTAATATCTATAAAAATTTTAGAATACAATGTAACTCGTTCTAGTACCTAAGATCAACTATATTGTTTAAGGATATATAAGAAAGTTCCATGAATTAGAAAATTATGAAAAGAAGTAAATAACCATATAAAAATTAATTAAAAATTATGATTTAGGATTCCAAAATTTATGGTTTAAGTTTCCAAGTGTTTAAGGTTTAAAGTTTTAGAGTTCATTGAAATTAATTAACTCATAATTGTTAAATTTTGTTATTTTAAAGTAAATGACATTTTTCAAATAGTAATCGCAAACTTATTTAAAGAACAGTGTGAACAACAGGTTTTTCTTACTTAAGAGAATGTATCTTATACAAAATTGGTCCAATAACTTGTAATATTATTAAGATAGGAAGATATAATAAAAGGTGGCAATAGGTCGGTCCGCCAAGCTCGAGCTCCACCTAAAGTTCGATTGAGTCCTACAATCTAAAGTCTAACTCAACCTAATTTTCAAAATATTTTTAAATTAAAAATAGAAAACGATATCGTTTTTTACAAAATGATGTCATTTTGTTTTTGTACCAATTGCAACCTAAAGTATGCATTCCATTATGCAAAATTACTATTACACATATCATCCTATAGATTCTTCAATGCATTACACTCCAAATTACATATTGCCAAAATTACTATTACACATATCATCCTATAGATTCTTCAATGCATTACACTCCAAATTACATATTGCCAAATATCACACAAGAAACAAATTAGAAGAGAAATAATTCCAAGCACATGACTTTGTTCGTTTAATTGTAGGTGATTTTGGTTTATCAACTTTAATGATCTGTGCCTCCCTCGTCTTTTTAGGCCTCATCACCGTCCAAGTGTTTCCTATACGGAATATATTCTGTAATTGACCAACATAAAATATATAGTTTAGAAGTCATCCTGAAAATGGTATAGTTTACAGGAAACCGTACCATTTGTTCCAATAGAGTATTGTGCGAATTCTTTACGAGTCATGCTGCTTTGTAGAGGTTTTGGAGCGAGTAAGCATTGATTGTGATAACAAGAATGGAAAATTTTCCAAAAACATGCATTAATGATTACAAGCACCAAAGTACTATAGACGGACTGCAATTAAAGAGAGCAAGTGATTCCTCTCTAATGGAGTTGAAAAGTTAAAAGGATGGAGGTGAAAGGTTTTGGAATGCTTGCTTTATCTCATTAGTCAAACTCAAAAATAGAAAAGGTAAGGGAGAATCTATAATTATATTCATTTCGTGAAGAACCAAAACCGTCCGAATAAAAGTACATTTAGAAAGTGGAGAAAAGGGTAAATAACACATTAGGCAGCTAAAAGGAGACCCTTGAAACTTATAAGACGGCAAATCCTATTATATAAAAGAGTCCGAATCTTCTGTCCAATATTATGATGTCTTATTATATCTTATGAATCTCAATCATTCATTTATGTGAGTCTCGCATATGTCCCACATAAATAAAAGCGGGATTCGCATAAATAAATGGTTGAGATTCATGAGACAGAATAAGATACCATAATATCGGACAGAAGATCCCGTCCCTTGCATAAGGTTCTTCGCTTTGTGAGGATTGGATGAAGATCATCAATTGTACGTAACTTTCACCTTGTATTTTATAAAGAGACTGTTTTCGTGACTCGAACATGTAAGCCTTCACATTTATAGCCAACCCCAAATAAACTATGCCTCACAAGGAGGGGGAAAAAAAAAGATACGAACTTCATGTCAAATCCTTAAGAAAAACTTCTATATCATTTGTTTCATAACTTTGCTGGCAATTAGGTTTCATCTTTAGAGATTCATTAGATGAGTTACATGTCAATGGAAATTTGATTATGATTACCAACTACTTGAATCCATTGGATTGCACTTCATTTACACAAAAAGAAGTTTCAACCTTATAGCTAGACATCTCGCTTTTCTATATTATGTGACTGTATCTTAACTTTTATTGGCTGGAAGAATAATCAAAAAGCAGGTAAAAGAGGCTTTCCTGTTATCTTTCTTTGTCAGCGTAAGCAAAAGCATCATCAACTTCTGCTTCAACAAGCAAACCTCCAATTTATACCACAAAAGAGGCTTTCTGTCATTTTCCTCTTTGAGATATTTCTTTGTTTTTCTCTCATTCTTTATACCCTCTTTAGCACCTCAAGAATATAAGAGGGAATCAGTAATCAAAATGCAGAAGTATTATCAAATGAAGCTGTTGGTCAAATTCCATATGAGTTTTATGCTTTTAAGTCACTCCTGCAACTGCATGAATGAGACCTCCTAACTTAAGGATGTAACCGTGTTTACAAGCTAATATTTCTTAATTAAGTTTCTTTAATGTTTAATACCAAAATTAACATTAGGGTTGAGCCTGGTAATTTTTAAAAATATTTTTAAATTAAAAGTATAAAACAATATATATTTTTTAATTAAGTCTGAGCTTGGATTATTCAGACTTAGTTCTACCCGAGTTTAACTTTTTTAATAGTTGGATCTCGAGCCGGCCTAACTCATGGGACGATCTATTGAAAACACTTAAATCTAGACTCATGGCCACTCATTGTTATCCGTAATTAACATTAATGTTTAATACTTTATCCTTTCAATAAAATCTTTGGAGATAAACACACAGTTAATAAAGGTTATCGAAAATTTTGTTGTGATTCTGAAAACAAATTTCAACAATCATGCCTAGATCATAGGAAAGGATAACTCTTACGTTCTGATATGCCATAAAGAAAAGCATTCGAGTTAAATTAAATCTGGCCAAGTTTTAGAATGTTCAAGTTAAATTTTAATTTTAGAAAAACAAAATGTATCATAATCACATAAAAGTGATGTGATTATGAAAAATCGCAGCAAAAGAAGAAAAAAAAAAGAAACAATAATTAAATAATATACATTCTTGACAGACTGGAAAGAAAGCAGAATACACTGACAATGATCGACCATTAATTAAATAGCAGAGCTTTTGTGATTCTTTGCATTATACATGCAAATAATGCTGGAGGTGATTTGACTTAAACAGGACAAATTTAATAATGCAAGTTTTTTAGGACTAGGCCTCTCAGTTTGGTCAACTTACAGTAACCTTTGGTTGTTTGTGACCAAGGTGGAAGATAAGAGTAAGTCAAGTGAAAGTGGTGGTACTTGATTGTCTGTAGCCAAAAGTCTCTCTCAAACTTCAACGGGTGGAGGCAAATTCCGTGTACAACTTGAGAAGTCACAAAAACCTCATCGCTTTAATCTTTCTGGGATTGATTCTCTTGCTAATTTTGACAAAGAAGCTACCTTTCATTATTCCTTGTCACTCTTGTATCATCACACATCATACCTTGTTCTACTTTCTGAATGCTAATTATTTGCATCGTCACCCGAGCTGCAGTGGGTGGTTGTTGGTTGGCCAATTCACAACCTTTGGACCTCTAAACTGGCTTTTTGGTGTTTCCTGCTTGAACTTTGGATAGAAATTTTGGCTGTTCTTGTGTTGGAAAAATGATTATCTCTAAGGAGTTTTGGTCTCAGAAAACATTGGTGGGTCTTGGGCTGGGGCAGTTTCTTTCATTGCTCATCACTTCTACTGGCTTTTCATCTTCTGAATTGGCTAGAAGAGGTTCTGTCTCTTTCTCTCTGTTATGAGTATGAATGTTTGTCTTCATATGCTTTTGCTATTGGTATTAGTGCTTATTTTTATGGTTTCTTCTTGGTATACGTGATAATGGTATACGTGATAAGAGTGCTAAATACGTACAACTTACCAATTTGTTCTTATGACTATTTGATACTGGACAGATTTATGTTTGGCGTGGTGTCCTAGCCATTGTCTTATATTGCATAGTGTGTGTTTATTGTACGTTTAGTTTTGGATTTTATCTGTAATCTGCGGCTCTTCATCATATTTAAAGTGATCTTCCAAAAGAAGGTAAAGGGAATTCTTGTCTTTCTGTCTGTGAGTTGCTGAACATTCGGCCGTTGAAACATCAGATGTTGATAACCATATTTAGCATTGTGGTTTCTCTTTCTATCTGACTCTTGGTTTTTTCTTTTCCTCTTCCTTTGTTTGACAGGCTTTTGAAAATTTTGATCTTTTATGATGTTTCATTTTTATACTGATTTTCTTCCCAGGATTCAACGCCCCAACTTCTCAGTCTTTTCTGAACTACGTGTTCTTGGCCATTGTTTATGGAAGCATTATGCTTTACCGGAAGAAGCCCCTTAAGGTGATTTTTTGTGTGCTTCATCTATTTGCTTCTGTTTTTCTGCCCTCCTTCCACTCCTTTTTTGGTATTGATGACTTGATGTAGTCCTTGGAGATTTATGAAATTAACTGCAAGAAGCAATTTACACAAACAATGATGAGGTGGATTAGATTACAAATTATTCCAGATTCTGCATCCAATATTCTAGTTACCTTACATCCTTTTGGAATTTCTGCAGGCAAAATGGTACTACTATATCCTTCTTGGATTGGTAGATGTAGAAGCCAATTTTCTTGGTGAGTGTTTCATTGTAGTGGAGGTATCCCTGGAGGTTCACTTGCAATATTTTTTCAGCTATGTGATGTCTACTTTATATATATGAATATATGTATATATGTTATTTTGTTGTTCAACTTTATGTAAAATGTGCAATTCTATTGAAGCAATCTTGAAGATTTCAATGCATCAATATGTGTGGAAAATCTTTGTTATGAGATTCAATGGCCTTGAATACAATGCTTATCCTATTATATCAAAGCATAGGCGTAAATGTACGATTATGTAATTGTTAAGACCTTAAATGATTCTAGTTATATTGAAATTGACATAATTTTCTCCGTGGACAGTGGTGAAGGCCTATCAGTACACATCTCTTACTAGTGTCATGCTGCTGGATTGTTGGACGATTCCTTCTGTTATGCTTTTGACATGGTTTGTCTTGAAAACAAAGTATAAACTCAAGAAGATAACTGGAGTAATTGTCTGCGTTGTTGGCCTTGTCATGGTAGTTTTTTCAGATGTCCATGCAGGTGACCGAGCAGGTAACCTCTCCTCTTTCACACAACTTGGAATAAATTATGCCTTCACTAAGTTGCTACGATTTGCCTTGTGTTTCTTTTGATTCCATGAATTCAGGCAACACTTTTTCCTAGCTTGGTGTTTACAAAATATGTTTGGGTTTGGTTGATCATTTCTCCTGGTAGTATGTCCAATAAGGCTGTTTGACAATATAAAAAATTCAGAAGCTGTATGATCGATTCTTTCTCCCTTTCACTCTGCCTTTTTCATATGTGCCTATCACATTTAGGCTTAGAAGAGAAAGTGGCCTGTAGTGTATGATTCAAAAGTGTTTGTATCTATGTTCTATGCCCATGATTGTTAACCTATCAAGTGCACAAAACATGAAGCGATCTATCTTAACAGAACTATTCTTTTCAGAAATGATCACCTATACCACATTGAATAACTTCTATCTCCTCGTACAGCTTGTGTGTAAATTGCTTTTCTTTCTTCTGAATATGTTATTAATAATGGTGTTTATTATATCATAAATAGTTTTTTTCTTTACAGTTGAATTTTATTTGTAGGAGGGAGCAACCCTCGCTTGGGGGATTCTCTTGTTGTTGCTGGTGCAACACTATATGCTGTTTGTAACGTCAGCGAGGTAAAGTAACGAGCATTTATCTGGGGTTGAAAGAGTTGTCCAGTAACTTTCTGGCTTATGGTTTGTTTCATGTTGCAAAATGATTCGAAATGGCTCAGGAGAGAGTAATTTGTCCCTTAACTGTGTACTGTTGAACACTCAAGACTGAGCGTTATGTTCAGGATTTGTTCTCAAAGTTTTCCTTCTAAAGGCCAAATACAACCTGGCTGAAGTCTGTTATCTTGAATAAATGGTTAATTTCACTAGTTGTTTGCGTACTGTGCAGGAATATTTGGTGAAAAATGCAGACAGAATTGAACTCATGGCATTTCTTGGCCTTTTTGGTGGTATCATCAGTGCTATTCAAATGTATCCTTGGCTTTACTCCTTAAATTTGTTGTCGTGAAGACTCTGAATGTTTCTAGTGGTGGACACTCCTCTGTTCATTTCTTCAATCAATACTTTAATCTGCAACCTCTTCAATTGTCATAAAACTTTGTATTCCTTAACGATTTGCACAGAAGTATTCTTGAGCGCAGTGAGCTTAGATCTATTAACTGGACAGCAGGAGCAGTAAGTTTCTTTTCAACCTACATTCTTGATTTGGAAAATCCTAGAATCTAATGTTTGTTTTCTTTGGTTTTCATCTGTTGGATGCTCCCATTTTGAGCTGAGATCAGAAAAAGTGCTGTTGAACTTGTAACTGATTTCAGTTCCAAACAAAAATTATTCTCCATGGAGCCCAGAAATTGGGCTCTCAAATTCACAGTCATGATATAATGGTTAATTTTTCATTGTTTTATCTGTGTAATAATTTTCAGGCTCTTCCATTTTTCGGGTTTGCGGTGGCAATGTTTATATTTTATTCCTTGGTCCCAATATTGCTCCAGGTAAAGTATTTGAGATGCCTGTAAACTTCTCATTGTCAACGACTGCATGAATATGCCTAACCACTGCGGTGGACTTGTAATCAGACTCCATACTCTTTCACTGATACTACTGCTATGAATTTTGTGCAGTGACTACCTTTATGTGATTTTTCATTTGTCAAACTTCAGTGCTTGAAAATTTCTGTTGATAAGCTTTTCACCTTTGGTGTGCGTCTTTAATTTATCCTACCTGGGATAGCATCTATTAAGGAAATTATGGGACTTGCAAATTTAGTACCTACAAGCAGTTCTTCTGTAGAGGTAATTTGAGCAACCAGATTAGTGCTTTTATCACTGAACCTGAGTCCTATTGATTGCAGATTAGTGGATCCACAATGCTCAACCTATCTTTGCTGACATCAGACATGTGGGCTGTCTTGATTCGCATATTTGCTTACCATCAAAAGGTTGTTGTTAGCTTCTTGTATTTGCATCATGTGTTGTAAAAATCTGAAGTAATCCAAGGTCAGAATTTTCCGCTTCAGCAATTTTCTTTCTGATGTTGATATTCTTCAGGTTGATTGGATGTACTTCGTTGCCTTTGCGGCTGTAGCTGTCGGGTTGGTCATTTATTCAGGGTATGGATTAATGTTTCATTTCTGTTTATATTCAAACTTTGACATTTAATTAGGCACAACAACATGTCATCTCTCTTGCCTGCTCTGCTTTTTAATTATGATCAACAAATACTAGTAGTCAAGAGTTTTTGGAAGTGTTCAGTGCGTAACACTGACTTTGATACAAGCTCTTGAATTGAATAGCAAGGATTGTCCAGGAACAAGCTTGGCATATTAAAGGTTCCAACAGTCTAGGATTTTTTCCTATTTATGTATGTTCATTCTTTCCCTGCTTGTTAAAACTTGTAAAGCTATATATACTGTTTGCTGAAACATCTTATTGTCGTGTTTTGCCAACTTGCTAAAAAGAACCAGCCATCCAACATATTGCTTTTGGGATTATTAGGATTAAATTCATTCCCTATGCTTGCCCGGAATGTGATGTTAACGATGTCAAATATTCTGAGAGTTTCTGTAGGGGTGACAAGCAAGATGATCATCGTCGTTCTGATGTTGCTGATGAAGATGCTCCGAGAGGCAAGCATTTTGATGAGGAAGCTGGGGGTGGGAATTCCAATCGAAGGACGATTGAAGGGAGTTCAAAACCAGGGGATGATGGCAAACAAGACCTTACTATCACTGCTCCTGGTGAGAGGCAAGCTAATGAAAACAAGCATGTGGGAAGAGATGCAATAGTGAAAAAATCATGATTTATTCAGAAATTGAATGGGCAGACATAAGAATGGAGCTCCAAGAAAAGGGACGAGCTTTTCTTTTTTCCATTACTCATTTTGAAAATCGGTAAGTGTATGTAACTTTCCAGATACAATTTCTTATCACCGCGAATCTTCAGTAAGTTTCAGTATTTTCTGAAAAAACGGTCTGACAGTAAAAGAAGAAATGTCTTTTGCTTTCTGCATTATTGTTAAACATCTGGAATTCATGATAACAAATTGTGGAGTTCAAAGCATTGATCCATAGTTCTTAAAAAACGAAAGTGTTATTTCTTGTATACTGGATAATGACAGGAAAATAGTGCAGCCATGCTTGAATCACTTATCTTGTCGAGTCTGACATGAATAGAGAAACAAAGAACTTACAAATATGCTCAACTGTCCTTTTATTCAAATGAACCATTAAAGTTAAGAAGTAAATGAATATCACTTAAATCCATTTTATGTTTTTTTAAGTATTAAGGAACTGTTTTGACTGGATAGACTTCTCAAGGTAGAGATTAACATTTGCATTGCCATTCTTTTATCAACTTCTCAAGGTAGAGATTAACATTTGCATTGCTATTCTTTTATCATTCAATTGTACTAACGTTGTACAAAAAGATATCCATTGTCATGAGTAAACCTTTAAAAGAAAGTATGTTCTTACCACTGCTTACTGCAGTTTTTCAAACAGACATAATTCAGAAAGAAACGAACTACTTGGCGTCCATTGCTTCAAAAGATTAAGTGAAAAAGAAATGAAAATCGAATGAAAGATTCGAACTTTATATCAAAGACAAAAGCTTTGCCAACAAATAAAACTGAAATGGCGTAAATTAAGCAAATAGGTATCTCCCTTAAAGCGACAAGCAAGTACACATGGGTGTGTCTAAAACATTCAAAGGATGATCTTCTGCTATGATCAATCAACCAAAGGACTGCATGCATCATAAAGACGCACGGTAAAGAAGAAAAAGAAGTGAAAATAGAGATGGGGTGGCCGTTGCCCATCATTTTTTTTAAACGTCAAAAATAACAGTCGAGTCACAGGTTCAGTCAACTCAGGCCAAAATCGGCCGGACCCGTTTGAATATCCTTAACTGAAAAGCCTAAATAGAAAGGTGACCATGAGAGTTGCAATGGAAGTTATCAAGGAAGAGCAAAGAAGCAGATGTGATCACCGCAAGAGTGACAGAGACACACGAGAGGTGAGGTGAGAATATGCAACGAAAGGAAGGAATATAAAAGTTCCAGGCTTTCACCTTCTAAAGTAGGGTGTTTGTGTGTGTGCTGCCTCAGTTCGATTGTACCATCAAAATGTTGTAGCTCTAACTCTTGGAAGTGACCCCCACTTCTGTGGATCCTCTGTCCATTTTTCCTTGTCCCTATCCTGTCCTATAAATCTCAGTTATCTATTGACTAAGATTATAAATAGATGACTAAAATTCATGAGACAAAGTAAAAATAGGAGAAAAGTCTATTTTCTCTTGTCCCTACTCTGTCCTATAAATCTCAGTTATCTATTGACTAAGATTATAAATAGATGACTGAGATTCATAGAATAAAGTAGAAACAGGAGAAAATAGGCAGAAGATCCGTCCCCCTTCTGTGCTGCTGTTCTATATTTCCTAGTCCAATATTGGTGCTTTTCTTCTTGTTTCTTTTATCTTTTTTGTACCCTCTTGCTGGAGATCTAAAAGAAAAAGAAAAATATTGGACATTAATTTAGTAAATTTCATAGCTTTAATGATTATTATTGATTGAAATACTTTTAGATATATTTAAAATGATTTAATTTATATTAATTATTATGATCGTAAAAATCATAGCATTATTTCATAAGCGTTCATGCCAAAGGCACGAATATATGGATTAGAGATAACTCTTTGTTAGTCATTTGCATGTCTCTCTAGGGGAGGAAAATCTTCTTCGTAAGGATTAACCATCATGTATGGAATCGGAGAGGATGTAGGAACAAGAGATAGAATAAGTGGCTAAAGATGTTTGGAGATTGACTTAGGATATAACAAAGATAACCTCCTCCATCTACTAGGAAAGATAAAGCTCCTCAGACATTTTTCACAGCAACTCTTGCACCAGCATCCGTTCCTACTATATTTGACAACGAATGCCCTTATGAGCATTCTAACTTAGTAACTCTTGCACCAGCATCTATTCCTAAGGTGTCTGATGAAGAATGCCCCTTTGAGTTTTCTAACATCTTTGAGCAATCAGCTGCACTATTTGAAGTATCTGAACCTTCTTTAGATGAATCTGTTCAGTTTGCTAACTTGACAAATCTACTCAAGTTATGATGACCATACCTGAACCTACAAAAATTGAGCTAGAAATTAGTGAACCTGAGTCCACAAGAACTAAACCCTTTAGACCTTCACCATCACCAGCACAAGCTCCACCAAACAAATCCACTTCAGATCCCTAGTTTACATTTGATAATCTTCCACTTAGAAAATGAAGAGAGCGTGTCCATGAATTCGGTGCTTGGACTAATTGGCAAATAACTCGATCGAATCATTCTTTAAAGGATATTTTGTCTAAGTTTACTTTTTATTTTGATGGTACATTACAAGAATGGTAGCAAAGTCTTGGTGACTATCGTAGACTTCAATTCATATAAGTCACATCTGCTTAATTACTTTTTGAAGTAATTCATAAAGAGTTCATTGGTGACTTTCAACTCATTGACAAACAAGTCAGACAAGAATACTTTGAGATGAAGTGTTATTCTCTAGATAAAAGAGATTTACAGAAGCATTTTTAGCGTATGACAGAACATTATTATCTACTCAATGGATTCAACGATGTTACTCTTCGTTATACATTAATTTCCTCTCTTCTAAAAGAATTTAAATCTGGTTATCTATGTGCACTTTGAATCATGTTCAGTATTGGCGTACCACTGTTGATTGGCCTACCAATCATACTTATTTGATGACAAAATTGCATTCCTTCTTGGATCGTCTCAATCATTATCCTTGAACAATCTCATCTCTGACATGTACTTCTCAAGGTCCTTATCTAAGAGCTTTTGCTCTTCTAGAGCCCATATCTCCTTCTACTAGATATTGGATTTCTATAAACCAGTTTACCTTTACTGGGTTTGACATTATGACTGGACAGTTGTCATATCCTCCCGAAGAAAGTATTACACCATCTAAGTCTTCTAGTAAGCCCACTCTATTTTCTGTCAATTTCAAAATAGTCCAAATCTATGGCCCCCAACTTGGAATGAGACAGACATTGGCCAATTCATCCACACTATGGAACAGCTTGATGATGACATGGAATTGACAGATAATTCTAACAATGACAACGGTGACCCATATTCTCTCTTCGCTAGCTCTGACGCCATCCAGGCAACCCCTGGTCAGAGGGCTCGGGGTATACCAAATCTAGTACTTAGGAACAGATCATCCATTGGAAATCAGGAGAAACAAAGCAAGATCGAAGTGTAAATTTCAGGTATGCTAGCCGAGATACACAAGCCCTTTCTCTGTGCTGGCACAAAATATCAAGGGTTGCCTCTTAGAAATCTTACACCTCCAATCTCTCCCTGTTTAAATAACCTCAAACAGGATCTACAGTCTAATAATTTCTAAAACACAGGATCCTCATGAAGAGACAAATGTAGAGTATACTTGTCTTTCTATATAACCAAGACTACATTATTCAAGAATCAAGCTTTCAAGAGAGGGAGAACTTAAAGAGAAGCCATGGGATGGAAAACACTCAAACTTTATTCATGAAAGCCTCTTACAAGTTCTTCCAAGTTCTGAGTACAATGATAAAGAACCTTGTTTTTATAGACTAAGCAACGGAATAAAACAAACAACTTTAAGGAAAAGATTCCGTATGTACATTCACGCAACTTTAAAAAAGTAAATAGTAAAAAGTGGGAAACACATAGATCTCAAATATTCATAAGGGATAAGGAAGAATCTTTAAAGAGGGTGGAAAGATAAGGTGGACCCTAAAGATTCTTTTACACTATAAGAATAAATAACCTAAAGAGAAGTGGAGAGAGAATTTGGGTCACTGCTGTCATTATCAGAATTATCTGTCAATTTCATGCCATCATCAAGTTATTCCATGGTGTGGGTGAATTAGGCAATGTCTGTCTCAGTTTAGGTTAGGGGCCCTAGATTTGGACCATTTTGAAATGGGCCAGAAAATAGAGTGGGCTTATTGGAAGACCTAGATGGTGTAATACTTTCTTCATGAGGATATGGCAGCTCTCTAGCCATAATGTTAAAACCAATAAAGGTAAACTGGTCCATGAAAGTCCAATAAAAAGAGATATGGGCTTTGTAAGAGCAAAATCTCTTAGATAGAGACCTTGAGAAGTACATGTCGGAGATAAGATTATTTTAGGATAATGATTGAGACGATCCAAGAAGGAATGTAATTTTGTCACCAATTGAGTATGATTGGTAGGCCAATCAACAGTGATACGCTAATATCGAATATGATTCAAAATGCAGAGATAACTAAATGTCGTTAAGCAGTATGGGAGATGGATGATGAAGATTGCATAGGCCTTGTGATCTGTCAAAGGAGTATACCATAACTGGTATTGATTCAGAAGTTGAGACATTTGAACACACCATTTTGACGGAGGTTGGAACCATTCAAGGAAGGTCCGACTTGGCATTGGTAGGATTATAGAGATGTCTGTAAACATGGAGAGGAGAAATAGAGATTGGACAAGCATATTGGGCAGATAAGACCTATAGATGCTAAAATGTTGATTAGGAAATAGTATCATAAAGATGATAAATGAACGATATGGTGTGGTAGAATCAAAATGGAAAGGATGAGGAGGAATATTTAGATTGATAAGGCTGAGATGAAGATAGTAAAACAGACTCTGATGAAGAAGAGAAAAAACCTCTTCTAAGATATTTGAAGGGTTTAGTGACAGAGGAGGAAAGGATTTGTGAGTTTTGGCATACTGAGGAAATTCCATGATTGGAAGGAGGAGAGGGATTATGATAGAGAGAAGATGAGAGATTAACTGACCTTCTCTAGTAGGTCGAGAGAGAAAATCTAATAGGATATTGTGATAGCTTTTGATATGGCAAATGGTGAATTTATAGTGTGAGAACCATTCTTGCCATCAGAGTAGTTAGCTATCTAGTAGGGTCTTCTTCTTTGGCTCAAGAATCTTACAAAAAATTGTGTTATCCATTTCAATGATAAAGTAATATGGGTTGAGGTGGAAACTAAACTTTTTTATTACTCTTTTGACCGCCAATATCTCTTTATAGCTTACATGATAGTGCTTTTCTGATTCTTTGAACTGTCTAGTTGCATGACCACAGTAGTGGCGCTTTACGTCAATTTCTTCAATGAGATTATCTCCCTAGTAATAGTCACTTACAAATGTCTGCAGAATATATTGGCCTTTGTCAGGAATCTTCAAGGCTGGTGGATGTATATAGGTTTGCTTTAAATGTTGTATGACTCTAGTTTGCTCATTTCCCAATGGTGATTGATTCTTCTTTAGCAAGTTTGATAGGGACGACGTATAATCAATCACATGAGGCATAAAATCTTGGATATAATTGATAATTTCAAGGAATTACTGTATCTGTTTGGTTGAGAGATTGTCATCAGGAAAATGCAGTAGTTCATTGGCAATATTTGGACCAAGCTAATAGAATCCATTGTGGAAATGCATACCAAAAAATTCTATTTGGGTTGTTTCGATATGGCTCTTCTTTGCTGAGAGCATAATCTTATGTTGCTTCATGAGATTCAAGAAGGATTGAAGTAAAGCCTGATGCTTTTTATGAGTTTTAGAGTACAATAAGATGTCATCAATGTAGATTAAAGAACTGTGGAGAATGGGGTCATAAATCTTTGTCATTGCCCGTTGAAATAGTGAAGGGGCAATCTTGAGTCCAAACAACATTACATTCCATTGATATTGGGCGTTTAGAATATAAAAGGTTGTCTTACATTTGTCTTGAGGGTCAATTCCAAGTTACCAAAATCCTACTTTGAGATTAAACTTAGAAAAGATGGAAGCTTCCTTTAGAAATAGAATCTGCGTACTAATCTTTAGTAGTGAGAATTCATCATCCTATGGGAAATCATTTAGAGGTTTATAGTCAATGATTAACGTCTTTTTTCCTCGCTTTTCTTAAGACCTTTTGTTGACATAAAAAGTTTGACAAGCTCAATCAAATTTAGTGGGCTCAATTAGTCCTTGCTAAAGAAGGATAACACATTCTTCCTATGTTAGTTTCAAATCATCAGGTTTCATACCCAGATGAGTAACCTTGGTAAGATTGATATCTTCGTTCTTCTTGAAAGGAAAATGAATGAAGAAATCAGGATTCTTCTATAAAGGATTGGAATGAGAGAAATGAGCATGAAACTCAGCACAATAGTCCAAAACTTGATCTCTGAAGGCTTCATACGATGGTGGTACTCAAGTAAGTTCAAATACATTCCTAATGTCAGTGTAAGAACTGAAGTTAGCAAGACATCTGATTCTTGTGGGTAGAATCTGTAATGGAGATGTCTGATAATAGACATCCATTCCAATAAGAATATCTAGGTCAAGTAGATTACTGTCAAGCCTTGGTCCATACCACACAGTCAGGGAAGAAACGAATCCCTATTTTTCTTTTAGTGATAAGCTAGATCTTGAAAGTATTTCCATCAACAACAGTAAAATACTCATCATGGGAACTCCATGCTTCAAGAGGTAAAATGTCGGGCTTCATAATGGTTGTAGCGCTCCCTTACCGTAGGATACACACCGGAGCACTCGAAGATCATTCCAGTACATATCCTACGATAAGGGCGAGCTACGTTCGATTACTACACTCGCTTACATGGCTTCATATCATTATTCACTTATAAAGCATCATAAGAAAAACCACAATATTTTTTTTAAAACCAACTTTTCCTCATTTCATTTCTTAAAACCGAAAGTCTACATTGTGTCTTTCAACCTTTACTACATGTACATCAACAAAACCTAGTACATAAGTACTATATGAAAGAGGAAAATATATCAAATCTATCTAAGCCATTCAAAAATCACAGTTAACTAACCTTTGAGCCATGACTTCACTTGCCAAATCACAATCTACACGGCAGTAGAGCCTCTCAGTAGCTAGAGTTGTCTTTTGGTCTTGAAAAGACAACGTTGCAATTTTGGTGAGTTTTGCGAACTCAATGAGGTAACCATCATCGATGGTTCACTCAATTCATGCAACACATCAATTCATATAACAATTATTTCACAACTTTGCACTTTACATAAGTATCACATTTTCACTTAAGTATAAGCAATTCTGCATTTCAATCAATCAAATATACTTAACAAGATGCATATGAAATGCTTATGAGACACTTTTCCAATTATTACGTTGTTGTGACCGAGCGCCTGAACTGTCTCGTATCCGTTTAGATATCGGGCTCATTAATACTGTTCCTTATTCGATGAGGATACATGGCTCATTGTACATAGCGAGCCTTAGGCTCTTAATCACTGTTTGAGCTCGAGGCTCTTGTCACTCGTTAAGCTTTAAGCTCTGATCGGTGGCTGCTCTAGTCACAACTACCATTATCTGATTATGCATTCATGAATGGAATGCATCTATCACAATCATTCATATTAAGAAACACATAGTTCTTCACATTCACATTCAAGTAGTACTTCAATATCTCAGTCCATATTACCCAGTCATCGAACCTTTTGTCCGAAATCCACAATCAAACGCATTAATTTATCATTCACAACATAATCATAAGCAAACAATAATTGAGAGATATCGTCTAGGTTACTCACCAACTGCTCCTAAAACTAGTGCCTGGAAGTTCCAGCAACGTTTGTGGATTGACGTTCCAATTGCTCCTCTATAACAAATACCATACACATATATCATAATGTGTACAATCATAGGTGTTTAACAATGCACATGAATGAAATGAAATATGTACAATTCATATTCATGACAAATCCTGGGTATTTATCCATCAATTTCATCGCAAAATCACTTTCATATCAAAATTCATCTTTTTCCCAAATCACACTTTCGGGTCTACTATTCATATTCAATCAGAAAGTGAAGATGAAGTAATTTGGTCATACTCTCTTCTAGAAAAGTGTTCCTCTATGTCTTATGATTCCATTGACACCAAAATCACTCAATTGGGTTCAATAAATAGGCAGATATACCTCAATCATTTTCGGATTGTTCTTATCCAAAAACAGTGCACTATACCTAACTTTCATCTAGAAATTAAACATCTTAGAGACTGACTAAACATTTAGCTTCTTTATATAATTTGTAGCCCTATTTCTCTAGTTTACTCCAAATTAAAAATCATCTCAATTGGAATCCTACAGATCCAAATATAATCAAAACACTGAAGTTTGCTCAGTAATGATAATCCCATTTACGTTGTTCCAATAGAATCCTACACTTTCATTTGATCAATCTTTTTCAATTCAAAACCAATTACTACAAATTTTCATCAAGAAAAAAAAACAATGTGTTATGAATCTATGGCTTCAAGAATCAAGTCATTTGGAGGTCTATAGAAGAAGTTATGGTCAAAAAAAGCAACCATGTTTATGACCTCACTCCTAATGAACCTATATTGGCGCGATTTCCATAACTTTCACAAACGATGTTGGATTGATCTCATGTTTGGAGGGTTTGAAAGCGGACACTGAGATCTACAACTTTGATGAGACTACAAAGCGAGATTCGGCCTCTAAGAGGGCTAAAATCGCAATTTATTGTAGCTGTCTCGAGAATGTCTGTTTAACCAGCATTGTCGGGTTTAGGGGCACTTTTTCACCCGAGAAGGTCCATTTAATGGACATCCATGTTGATTTAATGGATATACATTGGTTTGGGGGTGTTTTTACACCCGAGAAGGTCCGTTTAATAGACTTCATGTCTGTTTAATGGACATATGTTACACAAAACTCCCTCCAAAGCCTCTCCTAAGGTTCCTACACTCATTCTAACATCATATACACCCAAACTCACCTCTTCTAGCACAAAACCACTTTATAACAACTCAAGCACCAATTAGATTTCATTAAACCCTCAAGTCTCAACTCATTTCATTCATCATACTCAACTACATCTTATCATTCCAAAATTTCTATCCTTTTTCCATAACATAACTTATTCTTAAGTGTCAAGCCCTTCATACTCAAAATTCATCATTTTAAGTTGATGACTACTTCATGTATACCTCAAGTTTAGCTTAAAATCATCCATACCCAACTCATATTCCCTATTTTTTCATAAACACCCAAAATGAAAGACAAGCATATACATTCATCCACAATTTTTGCTGCATCCAGTTCTCATTTTCACATCAAATTTGAGACTCTTAAAAGCAGAATTTAAATTCGATCTCTTCATAATAAAGGTAGTCATATGTCTCTAGTTTAATCTAAATCAAGAATCAACTCATTTAGATAACTACAGAATAGGTTATGGCTAAAACACAAAAGCATATTAGTGGAAATTTTTCTGCTAACATTTTCCAGATTTTCTAGATTTCAACATTTACATCTAACTCATCATATACCTAGATTATCTCTTCCATTTCATTTCCTCATCATTCTCTACCCAAATCAACTCAATAAATCACTCACAAACAAATCATGATCTATAATTGATCATTAACCAAAAACAGAGCATATATATATATATATCCATTCATAAACAATTTTCTACACTCATTTAATCACCACTTTGAAGATCATTCAATCTCCAACATCTATATACCCTTACACGAATTATTACTCATCCTACATATCCAAAAACAAGACATGAACATAAAATTTTCATCACCCATGACACATACATAAACCTTGTAAAATCAAATCATCAAAGCCTACCCATGACATTTAAATTAACCATACCAATGACATTTAAAACAAAACTTACTTAATTTAGCTTTAATTCTTCACACTCTCACTCAACCCTAGCTACCAAGCATCCCATGTTCTTCATCTTCTAAAGGTGATAGGTTTGGGTTCTTTAATGACAAAGTGAAGAAGAAGAAGATGATAGCAAAATAATGGAGATAAATGGAGGCAAGACAAGCTCCAATGTTGGTGGGGTGAGAATGTTGTAGATGAAGAAGATGAGTGGAGAAAATTTCAAGAGATGAGAGTAAGTGAATAAGGTGAAGGACAATTAAAAAGAGATGGTCTTTAATATTGAATAATTTCGTGGGTTATGGCATAAGGTGTGGCAAGTGACAAGTTGTGGTCTCTCCTAAGTCTTTTAGTTAACTAGTCCATTTGTCTCCAATTTCTACTCTAATTGCCTCCCAATTTTCAATGACACTTGTCAATAATTCCTAAAGCCATTTATCTAAATTTTCATTGCCATTTAACAGTAATTTCTACTACCATTTAACAATTGTCCTGCCACTCGACATTTTTCCTAATCTAAAAATTACCTTGAATTTTTAGAAAATTTCTAAAATTTTTCAAAAATTCTAAATTAACAATTACACTCTCCAAATCAATTTTGCATACCAACAAATCACAATTCTCAGTAACAATCACATTTATTTAAAAATTATACCTAGAATGTCAATGAATGCATGTATAATTATTTTCATGTACAAAAATTTCACTATTCACATGTATGTGCATGACATATTATGCATGAGCATGCAAATGCATTTCTAAACTCTCAATGATCACTCAGATTTACAATTTTAACCTCTCCACAATGGGATGTTACAATGGTTCTGCTAGATCTAGTATCCATGTACTCGATAGCTTTAATAGGTCAATCATACTTATCTTGGAATAGTAACTAGATTTGCATATAGGGATGAGGAATAGGCTTGGGAACAAGCTTGAGACACGGTTGTTAGTACTGTAACTTTTATATCATGTCATCTCTAGAAATGGAAATATCAAAGGAGTCATCATCCTTGTCAGAGGAATCAATAGGAACAACAAACTTAGTGTCTTCATCCTCACTGGATTGTTCTTCTATGAGATCTTCAATGTTTCCATGATCATCATAGATTGGCATAATAGCTTTAATGGAATCCAAGAGTTTAATATCCCTTTTTTTCTTATGTCATTAACATGCAAAATGTCCTGGTTTACCATAGAGAAAACAACGATCTGGTGGTTTTCTTTGAGGATTTCTCCTTTTGAAGAAGTGGACAAACTTCTCTTGATATGTTACGTGATCAGCATATGTTCTTCAAAAACATGATTAAAGGAGGTCCTCTGTAAAAAAAAAAGTGTGCAAAAAGCCATAATTGGCTATCAAATGTAAGGAGAAAAAAAGATTGTGATTGTCACACAAAGAAGAAACATCATTATAAGAAGATCTCCTATAGGCTTGCCTTTTAGGAATCTTACATCTCCAATCTCTCCTCGTTTTAACGACCTTAAACAGTACGGTCTAAGACTTTTTGATACACAGGATCCTCATGAAGAGGCAAGTATAGAACATACTTGTCTTTTTGTGTGACCAAGACTATATTATTCAAGAATCAAGCTTTCAGCAGAGGGAGAACTTAGAGGGAAGCCACGGGATGGAAAACACTCAAACTTTCGTTCATGAAAACCTCTTACAATTTCTCACAAGTTCTTACAAGTTCTAAGTACAATGATAGAGAAGCCTTGCTTTTATAGACTAAACAAGGAAAAAAACAAATAACTTCAAGGAAAAGATTAGAGAGATGATTGTAGATATGGAGAGGGGAAAGAGAGATTGGACAAGCATATTGGGTAGATAAACCTCTTCTAAGGTATTTAGAGGGTTTGGTGATAGAGGAGGAAAGGATTTGTGAGTTTTGGCATAAAGAGGAAATTCCATGATTGGAAGGAGGAGAGGGATTGTGGTAGAGAGAAAAGGAGAGATTAACTGAACTTCTTTGGTAGGTCAGGAGCGAAGATTTGCAAGGATATTGTGATAACCTTTGATATGACAAATGGTGAATTTATAGCGTGAGAACCATTATTACCATCAAAGTAGTTGGTTATCTGGTAGGGTCTTCTTTTTTGGCTTAAGAATCTTAAGAAAAGTTGTGTCATCCATTTCAATGATAAAGTGATATGGGCTGAGGTTGGAACTAAACTTTTGACAGCCAATATCTCTTTATAGCTCACATGATATTGCTTTTCTGATTCTTTGAATTGTCCACTTGCATGACCACTATAATAGTGCTTTTCGTCAATTAATTTAATGAGAACAGCACCCCAGTAATAGTCACTTACATATGTCTACAAAATACGTTGGCCTTTGTCAAGAATCTTCAAGGCTGGTAGATGTTGATAGGTTTGCTTTAAATGTTCTATGGCTTTAGTTTGCTCTTTTTCCTATGGTGGTCGATTCTTCTGTAGCAATTTTGAGAGGGACGATGTATAATCAACCACGTGAGGGATGAAATCTCTGATATAATTGACAATTTTGAGTAATTGTTGTATCTATTTGGTTGTAATATTGTCATCAGGAAAATGCAGTATGGAAATGTATACGCATAAATTCTATTTGGGCGGTTCCGATATGGTTCTTCTTTGCTGAAAGCATAATCTCATATTGCTTCGTGAGATCCAAGAAGAATTGGAGTAAAGCCTGATGCTCTTCATGCGCTTTAGAGTACAACAAGATGTCATCAATGTAGATCAAAGCACTGTAGATAACGGGCTAGCACAAGATTTGATATTCCCTGAGCCCTCTGACCAGGTGTTGCTTTGATGGTACCAGAGTCATAAATGTCATTGATTATGACTATAGTATTCTTGATGAGAGTGAGTAGGGAGGTATCATAAGCCATGAATCCATTACCAAGTGATCCTATTCATCTTTCTTCAACCTTCTCTATGGCCAATCTTCCTTCTAGTGTGAAGAGTACGTTATCTAATCGTATAAAACACCTTGTAGAAATAACCCACCTTCTTAAAGAAAATTGTATTTCTAATACTTCTTTACCTTTGCTTATCTCCTACTGTATATATTCTTGTAACCATTCTTGGACAAAAAGTATACACACTATCCTTACCACACAATGTCCCAAAGTAAAGAAATCATCCAGAGTCTCGTTTAGAACAATGTGGTTTGTAGGCAACTTCAACATAATAGTATGTGAAGCTCGAGATTCCCAAGGAGCTCATCTCTCTTTGGAGAGAGCAGAACCACACACACCTACACGTTGAAGCTATTCGTCTTGTTCTCACCCTTTATGGAAGAAAGGGAATACTTGCTATAGCCAAGATATTTCTTTTAGACACTACTATATGATGTACCAAAACTCACTAATTGATACCCTATTGACAACTCTCAATAGTGGAAGTATCATCCTTACCATCGTCCCTAATTTCAACATCAGACTAGATGATCCCACTTTGTGTTAACGACTCTAAGTTCAGATCTAGATCACTGGATCAGAGCAAGTTCCTACAACCATTATGGCTACTCTTCATCACCAGATGATCTACCGTTTACATAATCATGTCATAGATCTCAGTTGCATAAACTCTACTTATGATGCCTTGTATATGGTATCAGACAGAGCTCATGATCAGACTACTATCAACCAGATCCTGAAGGAGTTACCACCAGCGAAGCTTAAAAAGTTTATGCCTACTGAATGGATCACTAAATACCAAAAAGTTCTCTATGCCCCTCATAGGCATTCCTTTCACACCACTACTCCACTTATTCGTAAGACCTTATGAAATGGAACTGTAAAATCCATCTACACCAGGCCCAATGAAGATCAACCTGAAGCCTTGCACACATCAGTCCCTGTCCTGATGATTCAATCTGTGTTCTAACATACAAAAGGCAAAGATGAACCTTCGATCCATTATTTTAAACCTGATGGAGAACGAGTTTATGTCAGTCATCATCATGGACATTTTGTCTGGGATGTAGATCCCTCTAAGTGTGAACTAGACTGTGAAGTATGTCTAAACCCTAATTTAGATAGTGATAATGATGATGAGTTATATAATCAGCAATAAAGGAAAAAGAAGCACAACAAAAAGGAGATCTAAGACTTTATACATGACCTTTAATTAAACATGGCAATCCAACCTGGGCTAGCTCACGGGCTGGTATTTCTTAACCCAATTGTGCCACGAGTCAAGCTCAGGCTAGGGCACTATATCACATACTTGGTCTTTTATCAATGAATCGCGCGACACTTGGTTATATATCTCACAACTAAGTCAGCCTCGAATGCTAGAAACAAAGATAGCACAAGTTAGTAAAGATGCAAGATAAAAGCAAGAAAAAAAATGAGGAAATTTAGGGAATGCTTACATTGCTTAAGAAAGCTTGACAAGACAATGGCTAAGAACTTCTATGCATCTTACAAATGAAATCCCTTGGGTATTTATATCCTTCCATTCCTCAATGGATGGCTAGGATTTATTTGATCCAAGGGCTCACAATCACCATCTAGAATTCTCTATAACTATCTACATGTTCAAGTATTATCTATAATAATCTACAAGGTTTTAGAGTCTTCCACCCATCTCTAGCCTTATGTTGAACATAGAAGAATCATGTGGAATCTTCTAGAGAACTCTAGCTTAACCTCTCGATTTTATAAAGAATGGTGTAATGCTTGACATTCTCTCCCACTCATTCGGGCAATGCCCTCGACTCGTCCTCTTTGTATGCCTTGATCATATCCCTATAGTCTCATAATGTGAGCTCATGCCCCCAATTTGCCTCACTATCAGGCAATCCCTTCCATTTCACAAAGTACTTAACGTATTTTGGATGGGAACCACTCTTTGGTATAACACGATGTGCTAGAATTTCCTTTACCTTACGCTAGTGAGAAGTAGTGATGGCTTTGGGTGCTCTCCTCAACTTGCCCCTACTTAGTTCCTCTTTATCGGTATGATACGGTTTTAATAAGCTCATATGGAAAACTCAATACATCTCCAAATGTGATGGCAACGTCAAAATGTAGGCTAGCTTATCAACCCTTTTATCCACGAGGCAAAGGCCTTATATCGCTTTACTAGCCCTTTGTTCACCTTAGCGAACTGTCGGCTTTGATGAGGAAGGAGCTTCACCATCACTAAGTCTCCTTCCTTGAGCTCCAAGTGTCTCCTCTTGGTATCGGCCCACTTCTTCATTCGCTTGACAGCTCTTGCCAAGTATGTTTGTGCCATGTCGGTTTTCTCATGCCATCCTTTGGCCAACTTGAATGTGGTAGGACTTGGACCTTTATACCCAAGTACTAATGTATGAGGAGTCATTGGTTGTTGTCCTATTGGACCCCAAAATTTTGGTGAAAATTAGAAATATTAAAATGAATTTAAATGAGAAAGAAATTGGTGAAAAAATTTATGAATTTAAGAAAATTTAATGAAATTAAGAAAAATTTACGAGAAAAGAATTGTTTAGTTTTGATGACTTCAATATTTGAGTTGATTTGTATAGGTTATGAAAGTTTAAGAGAATTGGTTGATTGAAATGGGAGTGGAAAATCAATAAATAAAGAAAGAAAGTGAGAGAATTTGAAAAAAAAATTAAGAAAATTGACTTTTTGAGATAGAAAGTTTGACTTGAGAGTTGACTTTTTGATTTTGGGAGAATTTGAGAAAATGATCTTCAGGAAACTTGTA
>JANKYE010000007.1:8558384-8570457 GCA_032467995.1 Erythroxylum dillonii | reverse complement strand
TTTGAATGAGTTTGAATAAAGAGAAAGAAAACAGAAATATATGGAAAAAAAATTATACCGGTTTCGGATGGTTAGTCTAGGTTATCCAACGTGATAAGTTTTCTATACTTTGTGTTTCTCCGGGATGTCGGAATGTGAGCACTTGTCTCCGCTTTGTTATTTGTATTCCGATTCGCGACTTTCCGCACTTTGTTTCGCTTTTCGTTTTCCGTCTTTTCCGGTTGGGGTCTGATTCCCGGATCGGGTCCCAACATGTCCCGTGGTGATCTTGAACGAACTAGCTCCGATTCACTCGCTGTTTTGCAAATTGTAAGAGAATTGGGAAACATTAAGCAACTTGGCCCAATCATGTTGGTTGGCACTCACATAATGCCTAAACAATAACTCCAACAATACATTCACCCTCTCAGTTTTGCCATCGGTTTGAGGATAAAATCTCGTAGAGAAATTAACCTTAGACCCCAATAGCTTGAATATCTCTATCCAAAACCTCCCGGTGAAGTGAGTATCTCGATCGTTCATTATTGTCTTCTGTATGCCCCACTACTTCACTACATGGCAAAAGAATAGTCGTGTCGCATCCTCGGTTGTAAATTTTGTAGGCACCGGGATGAACCCTCCATATTTGCTAAATCGATCCACTACCACCATGATGTTGCTACATCCCTCAGACTTTGGTAGACATTTAATGAAATCTATGGAGATACTCTCTGAAGGTTCTCCAGAATAGGTAATGGTTTTAGCAACCCAGTTGGTCTATTTTGCTTCACCTTGTCATGTTGGCACACAAGACAAGTCTTCATATATAACTTGATATCATCGTGCATTTTAGGCCAATAGTAAGCACGTTCAATGAGTGCTGACGTGCGATGTACACCAGAATGTCCTGCCCATTTGGAGTTATGACACTTCTTAATGATTTCCTTCCTCATCCCTTGCCACTTTGACACGTACACACGATCACCTTTGGTAGTAAACACCTCATCCTTAAGCCAAAATTGGCATGTCTTCCCCCAACTTGCCAACTCTATCAAACTCTTGATTTACGAGTCATGCTCTAATCCCTCCTTGATACGATCAACCAAAGAAAAACTCAAACTTATGATGACGGCTAGCTTAACCTTTCTACTAAGCGCATCGGCCACTATGTTGGCTTTGTCTGGCTTGTACTTCATCACAAAATCAAACTCTGCCAAGAAAGCTTGCCACCTAGCTTGCTTTGGCATCAACTTCTTTTGGTTGAAGAAGTAACTTGTGGAAACGTTGTCAGTCTTGACCACGAACTTGGACCCCTAACAAGTAATGCCTCCAAGTTCTCAAGCAATGCACCACTACGGTCATCTCCTTCTCTTGAACTATATAGCGACACTCGATATCATTTACATTATGACTCTCGTAAGCAATCAGATGACTATCTTGCATCAAAGCACCACCAGGTGCAAAATTAGAAGCATCAGTATATACTGGTTCCTCCATCACCCCTTGCTTCAAGGCTTCAAATGCTCTTTGACACTTAGCATCCTAAACCCAAACTATATTCTTCTTCAATAGATCAGTAAGTAGAGATGCGAGGGAGGAATATCCTTTGATGAACTTATGGTAGTAGTTTAAAAGGCCAAGAAAGGAATGCAACTCAGACATTTTCCTTGGTGGCTCCTAATCATAGATGACTTGCACTTTGGACTTGTCCATCCTAAGCTTGCTCCCTCCCATAATGTGCCCCAATAACATGACTTCATGTTTTATAAAAGCACATTTCTCCCTCTTCATATATAGTGCGTTTTCCCTTAAGATTTGGAAAACTTGTCAATGCATAAGGTGCTCTTCCAATGTTTTGCTATATATCACAATATCATCCAAATTCACCAAAACAAACTTATCCAAGAAGGGTTGTAACACTTGACTCATGATGGTGCAAAATGTGGTAGGTGCATTTATAAGTCCAAAGGGTATGACTAAAAATTCAAAGGAATCATACCTTGTAACACAAGTAGTTTTCGGTACATCTCCCTCCGCAATCCTCACTTGATAGTATCCCGATCTCAAATTAATTTTGAATCATCATCGTGCTTCCCCAAGTTGATCGAACAAGTCGGCAATGAGGGGAATGAGATACTTGTTCTTCACGGCGATCTTATTGAGCACCCTATAGTCGATGCACAATCGGAGTAACCCATCGTGTTTTTTTTGGAAAAGCACAGGTGCACCATATGGAGCCTTTGACGATTGGATATATCCTCCATTTAACAACTCCTTTCATTGCCTCCTTAATTCCTCAAGCTCATGAGGCGCCATTCGGTAGGGTACCGCCACAAGTGGACTTGCACCTTGACCAACTCAATTTTATGATCTACCTCTCGCTTTGGTGGGAGCCTTCTTGGAAACTCCGCGAGCATCACATCCTTATACTCCTCAAAGACGTGGACAATCTCTTTAGGTAGTCTATTTGAAGAAGCTTGCTCCTCCTTCTTAATTGCCACCAAGAATGTGGGTTGCGTTACTTGGCTTGTAGACTTGCTTCTCGTGATAAAGGTACCATACATATAGTACCCTTCTTTAAGATGCACATAGCGTTGGAAAAGGGAATCGACACAACCTTTACACCATCCATGAACCCCATGCCAATCAAAATTAGATAATCAACCATAGGAACAATTGAAAAGTCAACAAGGCCAGACCACTCACCTAAGCAGACCTTAACGCCAGAAACAAGTCCAAAGGTCGACTTTGGCTCAGAGTTTACCTCTTTGAGTCATCCTTGCTCCTTGCTATACTTGAGGCTCAATCGGTTGGCTTCCTTTACTTCGAGGAAGTTGTGAATAGCTCCGTTGTAAACTAGAGCTTTTACGGCTTTATCGCCCACTTTAACTTCCACAAACAAATGCCCTTTCTTCTTAGAATTGGGCACCTCAACTTTGGCTTTAATGGCATTTAGGATTTGCAAAAATCCATATTGGTCTCTTCGTGTTGCCGTTGCTCCTCCCTTTCTTCAATCAAGGCGAAGATTTTGCTTTTCTTCAGACATTCTCTAGCCTTGTGTGGTCTCTCAAAAAAGAAGCATATCGATGCTTTCCCCCCTTTATCCTCCTTATGGTCGCCTTCCTTATGCTTGCCATACTTGTGGGAGCCCTCTTTGCTTTGATGGTTATCTCATTTACTGTTGTCTTTGCCACCCTTGTCTTTGTAAGACTTGGGTTTCTCAGGCTTCTTGAATTCAATAAGAGATCAGTAATGGAAATAGCAATAGCCTTTGAATCTCTAACTTAACCCAATTTTGTAAATCATCGATACAAGCAAAGAGTGCTTCCTTATCTGGATAATCAGGTATTTCCAAAAGCAGTTCGGAGAATACTTTCATGTAGTCTTGAATGCTCCCTTTTTGTGTGAGGCATTGCAACTTGGCTCTCGCCTCTAACTCGACATTCTTAGGGTAGAATTGCTCCTTGAGTTCCTTCTTAAATTCATCCCATGTATTGATAGTGTAGGTACCCCTCTCGATGTCACCATGCCTTCTCCTATGTCATACCATTGCGGTATCCTCAAGGTAGAAAGTGGCGGTATCAATCTTTTTAGCATCTTCCATAATACCAAATGCCTTGAAGTATTGTTCCAAGCTCCAAAAGAAGTTATCGATCCCCTTTGTGTTTCTCGACCCACTTTATGCCTTTAGCTTTGGAACCTCCACCTTCGAAGGAGTAGTGACTACCTAGGTGTGACATTGCTTCCCTCTTGAGCAATCGCCCTCTTGCAAAGGACTAGCTCATCCATAACCTTTGCAAACTCTTCCTTGAGGCGAATAATCTCATATTGAAGGGTCTCCTCTCAGACGTTCACTTGGTCTTGACAATTAGATGTAGGAACATTCAAGGCACCTTGCATCTCCCCTTGGAACTATTCTTTCCCCTTCTCGAGTTCCTCGATGTGTTGGTCTACCTCCTCGAACTTGTCTTGCCCTTCAGCCACCGCGAGCTCCACCTTCGCAAGCCTTCCATTTATGTCCACCAAGACATCCCTTGACCTTGATCTCTCCTTGTTGGTCTTCTTCTGCTCTCCAACGTTAGTAGTCCCACTTGTTCCCAACATCTTTACTAAGCAACAATGAGCATAAATCTTGACTCTGATACCAACTGTCACGGACTTAGTCTTTTACCAACAAACCGTGCGATACGTAATTGTATATCTTGCAACTAAGTCAATCTCTTCCTTGAATGCTAGAAACAAAGCTAGCACAAGTTAGTAAAGATGTAAGATAAAAACAAGAACAAGAATGAGGAAACTTGAAGAATGCTTATATTACTTAAGAAAGCTTTACAAGACAATGGCTAAGAACTTCTATGCATCTTACAAATGAACTCCCTTAGGTATTAATAGCCTTTCGCTCCTCAATGGACGGCTAGGATTTATTTGATCAAATGGCTCACAATTACCATCTAGAATTCTCTACAACTATATACATGTTCAAGTATTATTTACAATAATCTACAAGGTTACAGAGTCTTCGAACCATCTCTAACCTTATCTTGAACATGGAATAATAATGTGAAATTTTCTAGAGAACTCTAACTTAACCTCTCTATTTTGTAAAGAATGGTGCGGTGCATGACAACTAGCTCGGGCCCCCTTGACGTGACTAAAAGTGACAAAATGATATCGTTTTTTTTTAATGACAAAACTTTTCAGTTTGGTTCGATCCATTGTTATCCCCACCTTTATTATAAAAATAAAAAATTTAAAAGATATATAGGAAAGTATTATTATTAAGACTTTATATATTATTATTTTGTTTATTTACATACAGTAAAATTCATCTTTATAATTATACAACTGAAATTAATAAAAAGTTAATGTACCTTCTTGCAGAGTCTAGAAAGAGTCATATTATACCCAACAGCCTCTTTGTATTTTTATAAAGAGATGATTTTCGCACTCTATGGTCGCAAAATCACAACTTTACCTATTATTTACCTTCTATTGCTCATCGTCTAATTAATCACAAGTAACAACTGAAATTAATCAAATATCATTTTAATAGAACAGAAAAATAATCCCTGACGTGAGAGGAAGAGTAGGATTCATCATTTAGGCTTATAAGGCGGAGAATTGGGAACAGAGTGGATAGAGAGAGAAACCAGAAGACCAGAATGGCAACTGCAACGGCCTTTTCACTTGGATACTCCTGCACTCTCTTCTCCAAAGCTTCAATCTTTCTGGCCATAAGAACCAATTCTCTTCTTCGCTTCACCTTTTCCTCACCTTTCAGCTCCTCTGCACTTCCCCTCCACTCTAACAAACACTGGAGAACACCTGTTGCTTCAGCCCTCGATCTTGGTGGAGTCAAGATTTCAAAAGACGGTAGCTTTCTCCGCCACTCTCTTTTTCTAAATTCGCACTCGTCTTTAATTTGTTCAGTTCTTACACGTTGTTTTCATTGACCACAAGACTTTGTACATTTAACGTTTGCGCTTTTTCTTTTAATTGCTGCTACTCATTTCTTCGCATTCTGCAAGTCTTTGTTTTCTGTTTCATTTTTTGGAGCTTTAAACGATAAACCCTTAACGGATAGTCGATGCGAGCTCAGAATCGTGAACTGGGTTTGCGTTTCTACCTTCTGGGAATGATGCACACTCTTCATTTGGTATATGGAGGCCATTTGAAATCCAACTACAGTGTTATTTGGACATTGATGGATGCAAACAATGTACTGCACATGGTGTTTTCATTGTTTTGCAAATGTACTCTTTGCACCTACTTGAATTTAAGGATGACCTAGTAGGTTCTGCAGAGATAGGACTTTGGGTAACAAACAACATTGTTGGTGCTGTTCTTAGAACTTTGTACGTCAAGGTTCTGTTTATGACATTTCATGAAGTCCTTCCATGATTCCATCAATATAACTCGAAGTAATAGCTTACTTATCGTAATAGACACAATCCATAATGTGGAATTGGAACCTGTGTATACATGTTAGCTTCTATTTAATTTTTTCGATCATGGGATAAACAGACATGGTTTAGGTAACGATGAACTGGGAATGGCTTAAAATCTTTGTTTAACTTGTGCTGCTCTTCTCGGTTTGTTGAAATTGGTCCTTCTTAACTTAATGTTTTGGTTTCTTGTACCATGTTGATTTTCTTGGTTGCTGGGGTTCTGTAGATGTGGTGCGGGATGACCCTACAAACAATGTGCCAGATACAATTTTCTCTAAACTTGGAATGCAACTTCATAGGAGGAATCAGCATCCAATTGGGATCCTTAAGAATGCAATATATGATTATTTTGATACCAATTACCCTAGCAAGTTTGATAAATTTGATGATCTGTGTCCACTTGTTTCTGTAAAACAGGTAAAATTCCATCATAATTGCTCTTGTCCTTACTTTATTCTACAGTTCTGCTTGCTTTTAATATTTTAAAGTATTTTTCAATGTTTTTGGTAACATTTGAATGTCCCTGCAGAATTTTGATGATGTCTTGGTTCCTGCTGATCATGTAAGCAGGAGCTATAATGATACCTACTATGTTGATTCTCAAACTGTCCTTAGATGCCATACAAGTGCACATCAAGCAGAGCTGTTGAGGATGGGACACACGCATTTTCTAGTTACTGGAGATGTTTATCGTAGGGATTCTATTGATTCAACTCATTACCCTGTTTTCCATCAGGTTTATATCTCTGAATTCTCAATCATTATCATTCCATCTACTAGTGTTCGAATTTATTTTCTTTCTTTTCCTCAATTATATGCTTCGTGCATATGATGCAGATGGAGGGTTTTCGTGTTTTCTCTCCAGAAGATTGGGAAGCATCTGGCTTGGGTGCAACATCTTTTGCAGCAGAGGATTTAAAGAGATGTCTCGAGGGATTGGCAAGGCACCTGTTCGGTAAATTCGTTTTCTACAAAAAAATACTTTTGCATATACATATTGATGGAACGAGGCATCCTGGGGGAAGTTTGGCTTATCAAAATGATAAGTTAGTGTGTATAATGAGTTTAGGAAACAATCTGGCACAAGTTTGTTGAGAAGCAGCCTATAAGGTAAACCAGGATAATACTGCTGTCTTCTGGAAACCCATAAAAAAATTCATCTTCACTTTATAATACGCCAAGCAAAGTTCAGAGATTAGATGACCAGTTGGTCTAAGTGACTAGTCACTTTAGCCTTTGAATCCAGTTTGTTTCAAAGTCTCGACAGCCCCCCTTTATCTTTTAAAAGTATTCTCCAGGTTTTGTTTGATTCCTAGGTCTACAATAATAGCTCCTTTAGTGGTTTCCCTTGGCGCTTTCAGGATTTTCTTGCTTTGTATTATGTCTTGATCCTTATTAGTTCACGTCATTGTTCATTTCAGGTGCTGTCGAGATGCGCTGGATTGACACATATTTCCCTTTTACCGATCCATCATTTGAACTCGAGATATTCTTTCAGGTAATCAGTGGATCTTGTTTTCTGCTATTCTCTCATTATATGTGTGATATTGTGTTGGAAACTTTATTCCAATTCTCTCCCCCTCTCCTCCCCGTGCACTTTGGAATTAACTAATCATACACTTTTTCTTGGCCTCACAGTTATTCCTGTCCAAATTTTACTTTATTACCAGTGAGTAACAGCAGTAAGATAGTTGAAAAACATGAGAAGTTTTGGTCCATTTGAAGAAAATTTTAATTTTAATTTGGAATGCTTGGAACTAAAATTGGTAATATCAATTTTAATTCTATTGTTTTTCTGTGATATGCAATTGGATCTAGTTTAATATCCTTTTCTTTTTGACAGCTATTGAATTTTCATATAAGTGGCTCTCCAAATCAACTTGAAGGCTATCTTTACGTATTGATTTTATCATGTTTTAATCTCAGAATACTTGATGCTGGTCTATTAAAGACCTAACGTTAGGTTGGTGTAGGATTTGTTATGGATTAATTAAATTGATGCTAGCTTGATGCACTTAATCTTTTTGACCAAGAAATTTATAGCAGCTTTCCCTCTCTAATCAATGGCTATTAATTTTCAGGAGAAATGGTTGGAAGTTCTAGGCTGTGGAGTAACTGAGCAAGAAATATTAAAGAGAAACGGGAAACTTAATAATGTTGCATGGGCTTTTGGACTCGGTTTGGAGCGCCTAGCAATGGTTTTATTTGATATACCAGATATTCGGCTTTTCTGGTCAAGTGATGAGCGCTTTACATCTCAGGTCTGCCTGGTTTCAATGAATATGTTGCTGCTTTTACCTTCTATTTTATATGATTCATATATGAATGCATATGTATATGGGTATTTGTCTGCCTAAATGTTTATTATATTTGTAAATGTATTCATATTTATTTATCTTCTTCTTCAGTGATGTGCATTTGAATTATTCCCTTTTTGATTAAAGGAAATTTCAATTGTGCAAGTTGACATCATTGGTAGGCATGTGACTAGAGCATATTGATCTGGATATCTTTATATGCAGTTCTCTAAGGGTCAGCTTGGAGTCAAATTCAAGCCATTCTCAAAGGTGTGTAATATGTTAAACATAACTTTGTCCTTTTCGTTCTTTTTTCATAAAATATTTTGAGAGGTCCACCAAGAAGTATGTGATAAGTACATGTATCTTTTGCAGTTTCCTCCTTGTTACAAAGACATGAGTTTTTGGATCAATGAATCATTTACTGAAAATAACTTATGTGAAATTGTTAGAGGAATCGCTGGGGATCTTGTTGAGGAGGTAATGCTTGTACTCCTTTCTTTTTCTTTTTCTGAAAGCTTTGAACCTGGTATTTGTTTAGTAGATTCTGCGTACTAATTTTGCCCTTAAGTGGAAATTGTATGATTCTCTGTGTGCTGTAACTTGGTTCTAGCATCAGTGGTTATGTGACATATTCTTGCATGTAGGAGATGGATATTAGTTACTGTGCATTGGGAAGCAAGTCAATCTAATGAACTTTTGCTTTTAGTTTTATTAAATAACCCTTAAGTTTTACATTGTCTAAGATATGGAACTCGTTCTAAACTTCTAATCGTCTGACAGATCAAAAGAACAAGTATCTAGCCAACTGATAAGTAATAAACATGGAATGCTAACTCAGCTGCACTACTTCTGCATGGACAAGGGTTGTTTTCTGAAGCGGTAAAATCTTTTTGTTGGGATTCAGGTGCAGTTGATTGACAACTTCACCAACAAGAAAGGGATGACAAGTCATTGTTACAGGATTGCTTATCGCTCCATGGAACGATCACTTACTGATGAGGAAATTAATGACCTGCAGGTACTTCACATTAATCTCTTCTTTGTCAGAATTTTCAGTCAAAAATGGTTAATAACCTGAACCATCTTATCACCATGGACGCAGTGGAAGGTCAGGCACCAGGTGGAAAGCAAGTTGAATGTTGTACTAAGATGAGATATTCATGCTCCCTTCCTGAACAGTTCTCCTGATACTGCCATAGATGTTCTGCTTTTACCTTGAACACAATTTCTGCATTTCTATGGTGTTCGATGAAAAACTGATGAACACATTCATTTGATCTCATACACGAGACTTTCCATGTGAGGGGGAGTGGGAAGCACCACTGACGGGAATGGCTAAGTGGTCAAATGTACACATATAACAGACCGTTATTAGCTACTCAATAAACTTATTCTAAATGCAAACACTTACTGAGTTTGTTGATGTTACAATGTTCAAAAGGAAAAGGAATGATAACCCAGATGATTGTATAATATTATGAAGTGATCCAATCCCAGGACTGAGGTTAGAGGCATGTCCATGATATTATATGCCATGAGATATTCTTCCATTAGAGAAGGCAGGCTGTAGCAGTAAAGTTAGATATGTGTCTTATTACATACTGCACTGTAGTGCTGAACTAAATTCTAGCCATGAAGCACATTTTTTAATGGATAAAACCAGAACCTTGGAATAAGTGAAAGACTATCAGATTTTATACTTATATAGGTTATTAGGTTAATTGGAGTTAAAAATTTTATAAAAGTAATTATACTCAAATTTTTATTTGAAATTATATGGAAAGTTAAATTATAGTATCATTATATTCTATGTGATAGATGTATGACAAATAAAGTCGACAATCAAACAACAACATAGACATCAGCATTCTAGTTCTACTTATGAATGTCAATTTGAGGTTGTATTACAACAACTAAGAGTCTTGCTGATATGCAATGTCTAAAAAGATTCTACTGGATTGGTGTTTCAATCATAAGGAAAGAAAATGAGCAATGGCAACCATGAGACCTCCACGCCAACGTATCAATATTTGTGCTTAGGTGGGTCTTAGGACATGGATGGAGCGTGGAAGCTTGTTATGGGCCAACAGGGTCTTGGCAGTTTTGGTGGGAAGTGTTTAGTAAGTTAGCTGTTGCGTTCGTGAATCGTGTGGGAGTTGAGTGGACTTTCCGGGGAGAATTGTGTTGTGCTTATGTATGAGGCCACCTAAATTCGTCCCAGCTCAAAAGGGTGCGTATTTGATTCATTTCTCAAGACTTTCACTTTGTAATTACTAAGACAGTCACAGATAGAGAGACAACACAAACAAAATGCACACACCAATGAAGTCTCAAGCTTTCACCGGAGACTGCACAGTCTCTCTTGTTTTCTACTCATGTTCTTTGTCTAAAACTCGCCACTTGCCAAGCAACAATTTTTTACTATCTCGCTATAACTCGGTTTGTCACCCCAACAATCGCATAACATCAAAGACGTTCTCAAGCAACAATCTTTCTGCTAAACCACTGGTGGGCCGAAATACCATAACTTGCTCCGCCGAGAGAACTTCTCCGACGAAGCAGCTCCGCATCCTCCTCGACGCTCCTGGGGTTCACCAGGGTCCTGCTTGTTTCGATGCTCTTAGTGCTAAGCTTGTGGAGAAAGCTGGATTTGACTACTGTTTCACTAGCGGTATGTAGTGTTGCTGACAAAGCCTGGATTTATTTGCATGACCTTTATGACCGATATTATGAAAACGAGGATATGGGTTTTATTTGAAAGCAGTTATAGGTATGGTTATGTGGAGTGGGACTTTCTGATGCTTTCTTGGGACCAGGATGAGATTCTTACTTCGTGGCTTTTCATTGGCATCCTGTGATTCTTATTTATTTGGAGACACAAAGTTGGGAAAACATAGAAGTGTGATTAAATATGAGGAACAATTCTGTTTTCATTCTGAATTTTATCAAAAACTGCAAGTGCCTTTCTCCCCTTGACTGGTTGCTAGTTGAAAGCTTGGTCGTGATCACTGGCTTACATAATAGTTCAATTAGATACAAGGAAATGGAGGCCAAGATTGATCAATCTGGTTTCCATATTGAAATCTCGTTCATTTTTTCTATGGAGATATATGCTTAGCTGAAATTTGATGTACTGAATGGTAAAAGGCATTACGGGGATATTCTTGTTCTATAAAGAATGGGTATGATTTGTATCATATCTTGATAGAGTTTTTGTACATATGATTTCGTTGGGGATGATTTATCTGTTGTTGTATATGTTTTGTTTATACTTCCTTTTCTTTTGCTTTAAATTTGTGACCTTCTAATGGGGTTTAATATTTTTTATGTTTATATTGAATTATCCTTTATCTTATGATGAAATTATAGAATCTTACGTTTTAGCAGTTTTATGTCAGCCGATGGTTTTAGGAGGTTGGTACTTATATGTAATACTTCACTACTTTTTTCCCTGCCCTGTTTTAGTTTTTGACTTCATTAACAAGTTAGTTTGTTTCCTAGTGACTTCATCATTGTTCAAGGTTGAACAGAACTTTATCCAAAATTACATATCTTTCAAAATGTAAGTAGCTTCCACAGTCTAAAAATGTTATACAGTGTTATGGTTACCCCCTTTTCAGTTATTGTCCCCATCCGTACTTGACTGGTAATTGTGTCAGCCACAGGTACTAGTTGATTCCCATTTGCTTACTTGCACTTCTAATATTCTTTCTTTGTAGTTGCAGAGTGCCCAACTTAAGGTTCTTTTTGACTTTATTACAGTTATACCGTGTAGGAGCAAAGAACTCACTTTACATAAGAGTATCTGGTCTGTTTGGTACTTGACTCACTTTACATAATAGTATC
>JANKYE010000007.1:8545493-8556626 GCA_032467995.1 Erythroxylum dillonii | reverse complement strand
TTGATGAATCACTCTGGAGGTCAAGGGCTTTTGCTGATGCTGGAGCAGATGTTCTCTTCATTGATGCACTAGCTTCTAAAGAGGAAATGAAGGCTTTTTGTGAAATTTCCCCTTTAGTTCCAAAAATGGTGAATTTCTTTACCTTGACAAGGCAATAACATGGATTCAGTTTTATGTGAAATTACTAGGCTTTACTCTATTGACTTTACATCCAAAAGAATGACAATAAGATGCTAGTTCAGTATACATGTGGCTAAATTTTATATTTAGCATACCTTGCATGTAGCTTCCAAACCTTTGTCTTTTGCTGATTGATTGTTGCTTTTAATCATGCACTGATTATCTTCTTTGCATTATCTTTTTTTTTTTAATTTCCCAATGAGTTACTTGATGACATCTCTGGAGCTATTTGTGGATAAGTTCAATAATTTCACTTCTTATCTTTTTCACTTGTCTTTCTTGGAGTCTTTTGTCATTCTGATATGCATCCTGTGTTACATCGTGTCATTAATTGAAGGATACTGTTGCCTATGCAATATATGCTATCAGAGGATTAGGGCTGTCCTAACGTAAATATGCGTTCAGCTAATGCTACCGTTGAATATCTATGTGAATTAAAACATGCAAAGTTCCAATCATGACTCAACTGCTGGATGTGAAATGGCAGAGAATTTATAGATAAGAGTTAAAAATGTTCTAGAGTTAGAAGAATTCCAACGCTTCAAATAGAATACAGAATTGGATTTTGTGTAGGTCAATGTGAATGTTACAGCTAGAGTCTAGAACCCTTGAGATGTATTCTGAAGGAATTGTACTGCTGTAATTAGTTGACTCTCTACTTTCTACATCAATTTCTGCATTTTCCATTGTTTTACTGGGAATTTTTCTCTTGCTAGGCCAATATGCTTGAAGGAGGGGGTAAAACACCGATACTCACTCCTTTTGAACTTGCAGAAGTTGGATATAAACTAGTGGCTTACCCTCTGTCCCTGATTGGAGTTTCAATTCGAGCAATGCAGGTCTTGTAAGCTTGCCTTTTGAAGATTACATATCTTTTAATGCATGATACCATATTGAGCACCTTTTTTTCAAGAATTTTTTAAAATTTTCGCTTTGCCTTAAGCATACTAAAGGACAAGGTTCTTTAAAGCAGTCAAAGTGGTTATTCTTACTTTTACTTGAACCTAACACAACACATTGGTCCTGTCCTTAAATTTGATGTGTGATCTCTTCTACACAAAATTGACTCCTAGTGTTAAGAGTTCAATCTCCATTTTCCTTGAGATCTTTTCCATTACCTGCACCATGAGGAAAAACAAATGTTATATATATATTGCCAATACCATTAATAAACAGTTAAGTTAATTCATGCATTTATATACACTAAAAGTAGATGCGTTTAGAAGACCCTAATAATTCAATTGTGACCAATGTACTTTTACTAGCAAATTATTACTTTAGGTTCCGTGCTTTTCTTCTGAAGAGGATGCGCTGTAGTTACAAGAGACTACAGTTGTTTTTGTGTTCCTTTTACCTGTTGTCCTTCAATTCTGCAAAATACTTGTATTTTCCTGTTTGATTACTCCATCACAATTTATCTGGAGGCCTGGTGCCATACCTGATTATAAGGGTGTATCTAGTTCTTGAAGAACAACAATGCCGAAGATTTTGTTATTATGTCACTTGATCTTTCCATACATTGAGATGATATTCAGGGAGTAAACGTATTTTTGTTATTCATCTGCAGGATTCACTCGCTGCTATTAGAGGTGGTCGTATTCCTCCCCCTGGAAGCATGCCATCATTTGAAGAAATAAAGGAAATCTTAGGTTTCATTGACTACTATGAAGAAGAGAAGCGATATGCGACCCATACAAGTCAGAGAGGTAGTTGCTAGGTTTTTCTGCTTTAGCAGCCTGCTTCTAAAACAAAGTAGATTGATTACCTAATCTAATCTTTTGATTCATGTAACTTAAGGATATGCATCAGGAAACAGTAATATAGATAGTTTACAGCAGAGGATTCGAGATGACAAAGAGCAGAGCAGAGATCCTCAAGATTCTGTTGTGGAAGTGATAACTCCTGAGGTATACACTAATTCTGGTGCAGATGGCTCAAGAAGTCCCTTTTCTGGGATTTGGTCTCGGACATTGAGAGTTAGGATAACCGGACTAGATGGATTTGAGAAACTTGATGTTAGGATTCCTGTAAGTGATTCATCCTCCATTAATGCAGTTATTATTTAATTTTGTCCATTCCCTTGGTTTCCCAGTTATATCCCTTGCCACCAGTTTCCAGTGATAACTGCAGGGAAGCTATAATCACTGAGTATCTCTCCTTTCACATCATCAGATATATCTGCAGTTTCAGTGTTTTTGCGCAAGTTTCATGCAACATGTTATTTCACCCTACATTGTGTTTGATCAGTGTTTAGAATTAACATAACCTCTATTATAGAAAAAGAAAATTGTTGCTATATGCAAATTTCTTTCTTTTTGCAGGCTGGTTTCCTTGAAGGGATAACAAATATAGTTCCAGGTACTAGCTAATAATTTAATAACTATATCTTGCTGAATGAAGCTTAAATTTTCTTTTTGCCAATTTTGGATGACAGCGTTGGGAGGTGTGAACCTCAAAGCACTCTTGGACGACGCAGCGGAGGAAGTCGGAGGCAAATTGTTGCTGGATTTTAATGATAACGTTGGAGACAGGATTCAAGTTTTTCTGGAGTAAACTTGCTATAAGTTGAAGGAAGAGGTTCATTTGTTGAAACAAAGCCAAAATATAACCTGTTGAATGTTTTTCTTTCTTTCTTTCTTTCTTTCTTTTTTTTGTTAATGAAAGTACGAAGCATCTCTTTGATACAAGAATTGTTCTCTTGATTACAAGAAACAAAAGGAACAAAAGTAAAAGGCTGATTGTGTCTAGATGGACTATTACAGTTGCACTATGCGACGACCAGATTCAACACATTGAATCTGGATCAAGTAGAACCAATCTCAATATTTTCTGAGAGATGAGAAACTATTATAAGTTAAGAACTAACCTCGCAGTCCTAGTTTGCTTGTTCACAATTCGTAAATAGAAAATAAAAATAAGGAAAATGACGTATTAGATGTTGGTAAACGTTTTGACATTGAAGACTGTGTTCCTGAAACTTCAGTCAAACGTGCAGTTCAAAACCTAAGACAAGCTCTACCATCCATGGCTGCTTCCAGACCTCGGTTGAAAACCTAAATGAACAACCCAAAGACAAATAAAAGTATATAACCAATATAGAGAGAAAAAAGAGGATGAATACAAATAAATCACATCAATGCCAACATTTCAGGGAACTTACAGCTACCGGCCAAAAATATTACACCTTAAAACACACAAGTGACTGAGATTGCAACTTCATAACCAGGTCCAAAAGCAATAGTGAGACCAGAGTCATCTCCTTTTACGACTCAAAGAATGTGATATCCACCACTTCTAGCAAGATGGTTCAAATTCACCGATAGCCACCGTATGGCTGTTGAGGCATGTAACCACCACCTGCACTGCCCATCATCGGATTATATCCACCAGGCGTGGCTGATCTAGGAGGCTGCATCTGTCCCCCTTGTCCCATCCCCATATTCACCCCCATGTTCATCCCCCTTCTCATTCCCATGCCCATGGGCTGTTGATTCATGCCTACATAGCCTCCTACACCCATGCCTGAACCTGGAGCACCACGCATACCCATGCCCCCACTCATCCCAGAACCCACCATAGGATTTGAAGGCACCCTGAGGACACTTGCCCCAGCACGGTCAATTCCAGAACCTGGTCCCATAGCCTTGCCCATTGTGATGGTGGATGTAACAGAAGAAGCAGGTGGTTATTTCTCCATTCGTTTCTCCTTACAGTTAAGGGAATCAAAATCAATTCTAATGTCTGACAATGGATTGATTTTAGCTACATATATATTACAAAAAGATGTCAGATCACTCCTGCAAGAGAATCATTATCCATTAAACTCTTTTAATACAAAAAGTAATAAAAACTCACGTCCAAATATGTTCAAATTGACCGGTTCTCCATTTAGTGTGTCTGTTAGGTTCCGTTTTCAGAGCACAACTCTTGAACCATGTCACATATGTTGGATCCCGTTTTCGGAATCCAACCCTTGCGAAATCGTGAAACGTGATCTTCGTTACTTATTATTATTTTTTTGAATTTCCAACATTCTTCGGAATCATGAAACATATACGTCTTACCCTGAAGGGTTAATTCATTTAGCCTTTACAAAGCATGAGCTTACTCCTTAAACAGGGCCCAACAATCGATCCAAAATCGAATTCATTTAACCCTCATAAAGCCTAAGCAGGTTTCCTTGTTATGGTTACTACAAAGTACCCTCATTAGTCATCATTGGTTCACATTTTTCACATAGCATCTCAAGCCACAAAGCGAGCTCACATAATAAAATCACAAAACCCATAATTGGCTTCTTCAAACATGTAGCTCTTAGTCTCTAGTTCATTTAGAAACAAGAACCACTCCAATCGGAACTCTATAGCTCAAGATATGCTTAAAAATCTCAAATATGTTCATAGCACAATCAAGCTCTCCAAATTGACCCCTCACTTCCTTTCCATCAAACTTTTTGAATTTAACTGCAAAAGCTATCAATTTTTATGGAGGCGAAGAAAAGCATTTTAAGAATCTAACGCCTCAAGAATCATGTCAATCGAAGGTTGGACGAAGGAGTTATGACCAAACAAAGCCAACATGTTCATTTCCTCACTCCCATTGGACATACTTTGGCGTAAACGCCATAACTCTCCCTATAGGTGTCGGATTAACTTCGTTTTTGGACGGTTAGAAAGTAGACATCTAGGGATAAAACTTTTGTGAAGATCAAAAATTAAAATTTTGTCGTTTTTTGGGTCAAAACACACGGACCGTGTGATCCAACACGATCAGGCCGTGTAACCTTCGGGTGAAATAGTGTCCCTGTGTCCAGAAAAACACGGCCCGTGTAACCTTAGATGTAACAAAATTTCACCCTCTAAGACCCCTACAAAGGGTCCTAAATCGATCCTAACTTCCCCTATAATCATAATCTTGCCAAAATCAACTCTTTCGAGTCCGAGATCACTTCATAAACTCAAATGGTTTGGGAATTACGTCCTCTACGACATCCTAACTTGTAATGAGCATAACTCTCAACTCCAATATCAAAAAATTGCATAATTTATAGTGTTGGAAAGCTATAAAGATGAACTACAACTTCCATGTAGACAACGTTGTCTAATTCAATCTAAATCGATACAGTTTTGCCTTAGAATTCAATATACACAAATTTTCCCTCATGAAAAACTTGGAAATTTTGCACTATACAAACTTGGATTATCAAGAACCTAACCATTCAACTACCAATTGAAATTCTTCAACTCTCAACCTCAATTCATTTGACCCTTCGTATTCAACAACATCCCATGCTTCATGACATTCCTAACTTTCCTTTCCATATTATCTCACTTATATATATAACAATAGCTCATATTCAATGTTCGTCAACTCATCATCCATACACAAATTCACATTGCAAATCCATACACAATTCCTATTTCATTTACAACATAAGACAAATGTTTACAAAACTTTAATGGCATTCCAAGCCACATTACAACATAAGTCTCAAAATCCAAAATACAATAAAAGATACACAATCCCATAAGTCTCAACATATGTCTAAAGTATCATTTACATCAATCCAACTTAAAATACAAAACATGCATAATCAAAAGGATTTCTTGACTTTCTTTCATCCGATCTCTTTCTCATCACTTGGAGATGAGAATGAGAGGGGGTGAGCTTTACGCTTGTGGGTAACAAGCTTATATTCGAATAACAAACAAAACCATTTAAAATGATCATTGACATAGAAAACTTCATATTGAATCATAAAACACATGGTTCTTAAAATTTTCAACCAAATTTATAATAGCAAAATCATGTATGCATCAATCTTGTTTACATGCCATGAACACATAACACATCATAATGGTTTGGGTTGGTCCAAAAACATAATGTACTACACATTTCTGCATAGCGGTCTTGTGTAGTCATGAACTTTTGGGAGTCTTTGAAGGAGCTCCATGCCACTAACGGGCAAGCAGGAGAAGCCTTTTGACAAGTGCACTTGACATACTTAAGGGACCTAACCAAAAACACATAGTATGCATTTCACTACTTGAAAACGGATTGCCCAAAGGCACATTTCAAAAACTAAAATTTCATAAGCATGTAATATTTCAAACACATTTCCATCATCATTTCACAATTCATCAACTAAATTCACATAGCAACTTCTTAAATCATTCAAAAGCAATGAATGCAACATTTGTAGCAATTTCTCAAATCACTCAAAACAATGAATTCAACACTTGTAGCAATTTCTCAAATCATTCAAAAACAATGAATTTGAAATCATTTTATCTTCTTGATTTTTGAAAACATATTAGTAGCTCATTATTCAAACTATAAACATGAAACCCACCTTATTTCCTTGCTTAATACTTGTCCAAAGCCTCTACTCTTGCCTTTTCTTGTCTTCCTTGATTTCCTTGAACAATGGCAAATTCCCAAATCAATGGACATTCTAATTGAGAAACCCATAACACATAATCACAAAATTGATATTTGAAACCTTAAACCCATACATTTCTTACGCTATAAGAACCAAAAACTCTCTAAAAATCCAAAGATTTAAAATCTCACTTACCTTGAATCTTCACCAAATGAAGAGTTTCTTGGCTCATAAGGAAGCTGTCATGCTCCTCTTCTTTTTTTCCCTTTTTAAGTAACTTAAAAATCCCTCTTGAAGACCATGAAAAATCGAAACCTATCTCTCCCTTCTTCTTTCTTCTTCCTCTCCACCGATTCTCCATCTCTTCTCTCTTTTCTTTCATTTTTCCTCCCATTTTCGTGCTTCTCTTCTTCTTATATGAAAGCCCCCTTGTCTTATTTACAACAATGTCATTAATGAGTGAGCAAAGTCTAAATTACCCTTACATGTAAGCCTTGTAACCTTAATGCTTAAGTGGTCTTTCAATTTTTCCCTCATGCATAAGTTACCACCTTAATTCAATTTAATCCATGTCATATGATCTTAATCACATCAACATGCTAATTCACTCCACAAAATACTCTATTAAGACCTCAAAATTCATTTAAGTAATCTTTAACTCCTTCTAAAAATCAACACCTTTTTTATTCATGCAATTGAAGGAATTTGCTTGCACTTCCTTCGAGAAAAATGTTCCTCATTGTCTTAAGTTTTCTAATGACATCAAAATCATTCAATTTGGTTCCATAGTCTAAAATTTATACACCAAACATTTCGAATTATTCTTATACTGAAACATTATCCTGTGCTTGACTTCCATCCAAAAATTGACTTTCTTAAAGACTGAATCAAAACTCAATTTCATCAAACAATTTGTAGCTTTGTCTATCTAGTTTAATCCAAATTAAAAATCATCTCATTCTGATAACGAGAGATCAAGTTATGGCTAAAACACCGAAGCATATTCAATGAACATATACATTTTCCTGCTTTTAACTTCCAACATTTCACATATAATCCATCTTGTATCTAAACCATATTTTCTTTTTCATTTCAAATTCAATAATTCTTCCTTTCTTTACACACAAATAATTGCCAATAATTTCCTATTTAACAATTCCAGCTTCCACAAAAGGTTCGGGGCCCAACAAAGCAAGCTTAGTTAAGCCTAGATTACATTGGCCACATCGGTAGACATGAATCGACAACCTATTTAGACCGAACCACACCTCTCTAAACATCATATTTAACATGTGTCGATTTTCAATATTCTGAGACTATCCAATCTCAACTGAATGATAAGCCAACCTATTAGGATATTCTTCTAAAACAACTCTTGAGTCATTAGGACTCTAATTTGATTTCGTTAATAAACTCCTAACGACTAAATGCTTTTGTATTATCTATACAAGAATATCACGGCCCAAATATGTCCTCCAAGACTCGGCTATTCCTCAAAGAATTCCACCCCCTCTATTTTGTGACAATTTGAGTGCATTGTTCATGATAATCCTATTTTTCATGCTCGCAGCAAACATATAGAGCTGGATTATTATTTCATAAGGGAGAAGGTAGCTCTAGAAGAATTGGTTACTCGGCATGTATCTTCACAAAATTAAGTTGCTAACATTCTTACAAAGCCACAATCCAAAACATCTTTGGCTATAAATCGAGACAAACTATGCCTTGACACCCAACGTAGTTTGAGGGGGGATACTAAGCAAGCTCATCAGGCTCAGCTAAGCCTGGATTACATTGGCCACATTAAGAGTAATAAGGATGGTTTATAGAGGTGTGGTTTGGTCTAAAGAGGTTGTCGACTCATGTCTACATCAAATTCATATTTAACATGTGTCGAGTCTCAATATTCTGAAACTACACAATCTCAACCGAATGATAAGCCAACCTATCGGGATATTCTTCTAAAACAACTCTCGAGTCAATAGGACTCTATTTTTTTTGTTAATAAACTCCTAATGACTAGATGCTTATGTATGATCTATATAAGAATAACTTGGCTCAAATATGTCCTACAAGACTTGGTTATTCCTCAAAGAATTCCATCCACTCTGTTTTGTGACAATTTAAGTGCATTGTTCATGACAATTAATCCTATTTTTCATACTCCCAGCAAACATATAGAGTTGGGTTATTATTTCATGAGGGAGAAAGTAGCTCTAGGAGAATTGGTGACTCGACATTTATCTTCACAAAATCAAGTTGCTGACATTTTTACAAAGCCACAATCTAAAACGTTTTTGCCTATAAATTGAGACAAACTATGTCTTGGCACCTGGCATAGTTTCAGGGATGCTATTAAGCAAACCCAACAAGCTCAGCTAAGCCTGGATTGCATTGGCCACATCAAGAGTAATAAGGATGGTTTAGAAAGGTGTGGTTCGATCCAAAGAGGCTATCGATTCACATCTACATCAAATTCATATTTAACATGTGTCGATTCTCAATATTCTGGAGCTATCCAATCTCAGTCAAACGATAAGTCAACCTATCGGGATATTCTTCTAAAACAACTCTTGAGTCATTAGGACTCTATTTTGATTTTTTTAACAAAATCCTAATGATTAGATGCTTCTATATTATCTATATAAGAATATCCTGGCTAAAATTGTCTTCCGAGACTTAGTTATTCCTCAGATAATTCCACCCACTCTTAACACACCCTGCGAAAGGATTGACGTCGATTTGATGATGTTTTCGATGGATGTTTTTGTTTGGTGTATTTCTGACCTTGAGGAATTAAGAATGATGGAAATTTCGAATTCAACAATCAAGAAAATAAGGATACGCAAGGTTTGATTTCTACAACACCTCTTGGAAACTTATTCCAAACAATCTCGATGATCAAAATAAAACTAAGAGGAACAAACAATCGACATGCCACAATTGGAAGGCAATTGATAAGTGAAAGATGGTTCGAAAAGTAATAAGAACAAGAGAATAATGTTTCTCCCTATTAAAGCCAATAGCACTCAAGCAATTCTGATATAAAAGTTGTCCTCCAAAAACCCAAAACATAAGTATTTATACCTAAGTCAAATAATAACAGACTTGGGCTTAAATAAAACATGAAAACCCAAAATAAATATAACTTAAAACAAGTCTAAAATAGAATAATAAAAACACGCTTAGGCCTGGTCCAGCGTGCTCCCAAGTCTGATCATAGACGCACTCTCCTCTTGGGCTTAATTGATGATACGCAACCCAATACAATGATCTTCAAGTCCAAAGTGAGTCCAATCTAAGGATTTGAGATAAATGAATCAATTTGGGCTGTGATTCAGATAACTTTCCTCCAATAGGCTTGGTGCACTCCATCCTCTCCAAAAATTGGCCCACATGTGCATAGAGAGCCTCCTTGAGTTTTTCGGTCCTGGCTCTAGACATAAGCTCAACTGGAATGACAAGCTCACCCCCCTCACATACGTCATCTTCATGACGATCCTTACTCCTGCTCACATTAGTCCCTACCTCCTCAAGAAGATTCGTCCTCGAATCTGAATTCATATCAAAAGGAGAAAGATCGGTAATATTAAAAGTTGCATAAACAAAATACTCACCTGGCAGGTCAATCTTATAGGCGGTGTCATTTATCTTCTCCAACACCTAGAACGAACCATCACCCTAGGATCCAGAGTAAAAACACTAGGCAAAGCATCAAGAGAGTTGTGCCAGAAACTAAACGTTCTCTGTATCTCACCACTACTAGTGCTCTTTTCTCTCCAGTTACTCTCCTCATGTCTTTTCCTCTAGTATACAAACTCACTCTTTTCTCTTTATTTTCACTCTTCTTTTCTCTCCCTGAACTTTTCTCTCCTACATATCCCACTTTCTTTTTCTCACCTATGCAGTCACTCCCCCTTGGGCCAATCTCATTTTTCTTTTGGGCCTATTTTCTCTCTTTACTTTTTTTTGTTCTCACTACCCGAACCCTTCTCACTTTTATTTGATTTGATCTGGTCTAGGTACAATTCACGAGGTGATAAAGGTAGTAGAATGAAGTTCCTACCCTTAAACTTAAAGGAGTATCTATTGGTATACCCATCATGTGTTACCCTCTTGTCAAACTGCCAAGGCCTCCCCAATAGCAAATGTCCTACCTCCATAGGTATCACATCACACAACACCTCATCCTCATACCTCCTTATAGAAAATGGCACCAGTACCTGTCTAGTTACCTTCACATCCGCACTATTATTAAACTACTGTAAATTGTATGGCTCCAGATATTTCCTACATATCAAGCCCAACTTCTCCACCATAGTTTGACTAGCCCCATTAGTACAACTACCTCCATCTATGATCAAGTTACACACCTTTCTACCCACCAAACACCTTGAATGGAATAGGTTCTCCCTCTGATCCAGAATCTCATCTCTAACTCTAGCACTTAACATTCTCCTAACTACGAGTGCTTCTCTCGTGACAGCTCTTTCTACACATTCATCATCATCATCACAAACACTATCACATGGCAAATCATCAACATCACTATCCTCAGAATCAATAACCCC
>JANKYE010000007.1:8503734-8515207 GCA_032467995.1 Erythroxylum dillonii | reverse complement strand
ATTCATCAGGAAACAGTAATATAGATAGTTTACAGCAGAGTAGAGATCCTCAAGATTCTGTTGTGGAAGTGATAACTCCTGAGGTATACGCTAATTCTGGTGCAGATGACTCAAGAAGTCCCTTTTCTGGGATTTGGTCTCGGACATTGAGAATTAGCATAACTGGACAAGATGGATTTGAGAAACTTGCTGTTCGGATTCCTGTAAGTGATCCATCCTCCATTAATGAAGTCATTATTTAATTTTGTCCAATCCCTTGGTTTACCAGTTATATCCCTTGCCACCAGTTTCCAGTGATAACTGCAGGGAAGCTGTAATCACTATCTCTCCTTTCACATCATCAGATATATCTGCAGTTTTAGTGTTTTTGCACAAGTTTCATGCAACATGTTATTTCACCCTACATTGTTTTGATCAGTAGTTAGAATTAACATAACCTCTATTGTAGAAAAAGAAAATTGTTGCTATATGCAAATTTCTTTCTTTTTGCAGGCTGGTTCCATTGAAGGGATTACAAATATAGTTCCAGGTACTAGCTGATAATTTAGTAACTGTATCTTGCTCAATGAAGCTTACATTTTCTTTTTGCCAATTTTGGATGATAGCTTTGGGAGGTGTGAACCTCAAAGCACTCTTGGACGACGCTGCGGAGGAAGTCGGAGGCAAATTGTTGCTGGATTTTAATGATAACGGTGGAGACAGGATTCAAGTTTTTCTGGAGTGAACTTGCTATAAGTTGAAGGAAGAGGTTCATTTGTTGAAACAAAGCCAAAATATAACCTGTTGAATGTTTTTCTTTTTTTTTTTTATGAACTACAAAGCACCTCTTTGATACAAGAATTGTGTTTGATACAAAATATAATCTGTTGAATGTTCTTTTGATTATAAGAAACAAAAGGAACAAAAGTAAAAGGCTGATTGTGTCTAGATGGACTATTACAGTTGCACCATGCGATGACCAGATTCAACACATTGAATCTGGATCAAGTGGAACCAATCTCAATATTTTCTGAGAGATGAGCAACTCTTATAAGTTAAGAGCTAACCTCCCAGTCCTAGTTTGCTTCGTAAATAGAAAATAAAAATAAGGAAAATGACGTATTAGATGTTGGTAAACGTTTCGACATAGAAGACTATTCTAAAACAAGGTTCCTGAAAAGAATTCCTAACTTCAGTCAAAGGCGCAGTTCAAAACCTAAGACAAGGTCTACCATCCATGGCTGCTTCCAGACCTCGGTTGAAAACCTAAATGAACAACCCCAAGACTATCATCAATACCACTATACCAGTCCATGGTTCACCAAGCCATTTCTCATTTTTATGTAACGCAACCTGCACAGCAAAAGAGGACAACCAGAATCTCGTAGACGAGAGAATCAATAGAATTGAAATTAATGGTACAAATCATGATACCAAATTTATTTCTCATCGAGTAGCGATTGTCAGAAGTTACAAGATGAACTATATATTCAAAAATTAAAAAAAAAAAAAAGGTAGATAGCAGCAAACCGGAGAGAGGTTGCTTCTCATTTTGAGATATTACAAATTCACAACAACTGAAACCAGCAAAATGAACCTAAACAACCCCATCTGAGCCCCTCATCTTAAAACAAATAAAGGTATATAACCAATATAGAGAGAAAAAGGAGGATGAATACAAATAAATCACATCAATGCCAACATTTCAGAGAACTTACAGCTTTCGGTCAAAAATATTACACCTTAGAACACACAAGTGACTGAGATTGCAACTTCATAATCAGGTCCAACAGCAATAGTGAGACCAGAGTCATCTCCTTTTACGGCTCAAAGAATGTGGTATCCACCACTTCTAGCAAGGTGGCTCAAATTTACCGATAGCCACCGTATGGCTGTTGAGGCATGTAACCACCACCTGCACTGCCCATCATCGGATTATATCCAGTAGGCATGGCCGACCCAGGAGGCTGCATCTGTCCCCCTTGTCCCATCCCCATATTCACCCCCATGTTCATCCCCCTTCCCATTCCCATGCCCATGGGTTGTTGATTCATGCCTACATAGCCTCCTACACCCATGCTTGAACCTGGAGCACCACCTATACCCATGCCCATGTTCATGCCCCCACTCATCCCAGAACCCACCATAGGATTTGAAGGCACCCTGAGAACACTTGCCCCAGCACGGCCAATTCCAGAACCTGATCCCATAGCCTTGCCCATCGTAATGGTTGATGTAACAGAAGAAGGAGGTGGTTGTTTCTCCATTCGTTTCTCCTTACGATTAAGGGAATCAAAATCAATTCCAATGTCTGACAATGGATTGATTTTAGCTGCATATATGACAAAAGACGTCAGATCACTCCTGCAAGAGAATCACTATCCATTAAACTCCTTTAATACAGAAAGTAATAAAAACTCACGTCCAGATATGTTCAAATTGACCAGTCCTCTGCTTAGTGTGTCTGCCCAAACTGTTGACTTAGTCTCAAATTTGTCCTTGGCTGGTTGAGTAACTATAGCAAGTGACCCTGTTGACAATGGAAGACTTGCCTGTGAAGCCATAGAAGTGTTCATCCCTTGAGGATATAAGTTACCGAAGCCATTATTGTTAGGTTGAGCAGTTGATCCGGTTGCAGTTTGAAGCCCTCCTTGCGACACAATTTGAGGCATAGAGCCCTGCTGCAAGTAAGAATTTCCATTGTTGAGCTGTGGAGGAGTTGGACCAGTTGCAGTTTGGTGAGCAATTTGTGATATTACTGGAACTGCAGAAGGTGGTTGTGTAAGGAAGTTCCCATTGTTAAACTGCACAGATTGTCCGGCAGGAGTTTGTGGAGCCATGCTTGATGGTACGTGTGCAGTAGATCCTCCCTGATAGAGAAAGTTTCCGTTGTTAAACCGCAAAGAAGCCACAGGAGCTGCAGATCCTCCCTGTGAGAAGTAGTTTCCACTATGAAACTGTGGAGCATGAGGATCAGGATTAGATGTCACTGACACCATAGGTCCTGCTTGCGAATTAAAGTTTCCATAAATATCAGGGCCAGCCTGTGCAGGTTGACTAGTTGGAGCTGTAAAACCTGGGTGGGAATCAGCAGTTGAAGGAACAGACGGCGGAAGTATGTCTGCCAGAATGTCAACTTCCTCGTGTTGCATTGATGGTTCTTGATGCAAATACTGTGAGTTTGTTATTGGAGGTTGAACAGTGGAGGCTGAATAAGAGATGCTTGAAGATGAACCATAGTCATTCATTGACTCTGGATTAGGTGCAGTACCATGCAGTATTTCAGCATTTTGGTTGATAGTAGACTGGAAAGGGGCTGGAGAAGAAGTCTGCTGATGAGAAGGGATAGCACCAGATGAAGGTAAAGCCTTGAAAGGAGTATCACCAAATGGGTCGTCAAAAGACTGCATCAATAAATGAAATTTGACATTAGGGTGTCATAAGTAAAGAAACAATACAGTACCCCATCAGTAGACTACAATGGCAGCCACATGCCCTTGAGTACATCAGAGGTCATCTTTATATTATGAGTCAACACACCATATCAACCATATATAGTATTTCAAATTCAAATCAATCTCCAAACTCTGTTTTTATTAGGCAAGTGCACCTGCCTCTTCAATTTGACGTAGCATAGGAAGCTAGGATACATATAGGTGCCATGGGGCTAGTCGCTCCATGAGGTGTGCTAACATGAACCTTAGTGAATAGGGTTCCACTTACAACAATGTGTAACCCTATTACCACAAAATATTAAAAAAGGATAAATATGGACAAGTTACAGTTATAACCCTGTATTACAATATAAAAATATAGTTATGACAATGTGGTATGAGCAAGTGAAGTTCTTAAGATTCCTTTCTTGGGGATCAAATTCCCAAGAAGCATTTTCAGCAAAATTCAGAAAAAAAAAAAAAAGATTCCTTTAAGCACTTCTCCTTAAAAAATCACCAGAAGATTTCATAGTGAGACCAAAAGGCCTCCTAATATTGAGAAAAATATGGGAGGATGAGGGGGACTTGGGAGGGGAGAGGGTTCTCACACACAATTAAAAATGCTACATCATTAGCATTTTTACACTAACCTGATTCAATACATCAGATTGTGTTGCATCAAATGGTGATCCTGAAAAGCTTGTCTGGGAATCAATTTCATGGTTAACAGTTGATGAAGACGTAACTGGCATTATAGCTAGTGGATTCGGTCCAAATGCGTCTGACAGAGATCCGAGTAGATCCATTTCAGCATTATTAGATGCACCGGGGACTGCTGAGACAGTTGGAGCCATAGTAGAAGCCAGGGCAGCTTGCATGAGCAAATATGAATTGAATGAGATTACATAGGCAATATGTTTATTTTAAAAAGTGACTAATATTTTCCCCCTGCTATGCTCTAAACTTAGTTCAGAGACCACTTCACTATAGCTTCCTTGTTAATAGAACCCTTAAAAGACACAAAACCTTTCACATCTTAAACACATAATTATTAAAATGCTACATATGCTAAGATATTACCAGTATAAAGTGCATAAGGAAAATGCATACCAGATGCAGGACAACGTGGATCAAATTCATCTGCCACTTCCACTTCCTGGCCCGCGGGAGGTGCAGAGATCCCAGAACCAAAGGGTGCTTGGCTAGAATTTACACTTGTGGGAGGAGAAGCAGCTTTAGGATCGGGTGGAGAAGTTTGAGGAACTGTTGGGGAAGAAGCTCCAGGAGCAAATGATGCAGGAGTTTCCCTGTTCCTTCACACAAGTAGTGAAAAAATGAGCAAAACTACCAAACACGAAATCAAGAACAATCTTACTGGAAATGAACAGATAAAAAATAGCACCTTTCACTTTGAACAGGGCTTTGGGATTCACCCACAGCTTCTTCATAACTAGGAGGAGCACCAATGTTTTGTTCAGATAATTTTCGCTCAAGCCTCCTAGTAACAGTGCAAACATCGTAGTTGAGTTTAACAAAGTTCAGCAGCCTTACAGAAAGCAAGAAAACAAAAAACATTTTAAAATATTTCACCTTCCATCATGGGATTGATCATCAGCTCTGGCACCACTCCCACTGCATAAAAATGCAGTATGGTTAACTATAAATTTTAGAACAATAATTTTTAGCTGGCATATTTGCCAATCAAAGGATATTAGCCATGTCAGATATCTAAGGGTGAAATCCATCCACATGAAATCCTAGTTCTATGTTAAATACTAGTTCTATCTCAAGTTTCATATGCACTGTTTATTGATGCATAATTAATTGCTTTTGGTTTATACAGGATATGAAAATCATCAAGAGACTGAGAAAATAATAAGACAAAAACTATAAAGCTAGAGGGAACAGTACTGTGCTGATGATTGACCATCATCATCATAACCATGATTTCTCTCTCTATCTGCACTCCTTCCCCGTGAACCATAGCCATCATCACTTTGACTTCTTCCCCGATAATCGTCATCTCTATACCCATCTCTGCCGTAGCGGTCTTCATATTCTCTACCAAAGCGATCTCCATCCCGACTGTATGAGTCTCCATATCTTCCATAACGATCATCATCCTTATAGTTGTAATCTCTATCTCTCCCATAACCACTTCGATCATCATCCCTGTTCCCATAGCGGTCATCCTCGTATCTGTCACCATACCCTCCCGAACCAGGCCTGTACATCCCGCCTGTTGATGGAGTTCGGAACCTTTGAAATAGAACATTTTACATTACTGATGGTTATTTTCTCCCAAATGCAATATTGTAATTCAACAATGCACAATGGTGATCTAAATAAGCGATAGTTGCATAATACTTGGATGAATAAGCATATCATTACCAGTGGGTAACAACAATCACTGACATATGAAACTATTTGACAAATCAAACAAAAAATAACTTACTTTTCTCTGTTAGCAGCAGCTTTCTGTCTAACTTCAATTATCCTTTCCTTGTCATTGACCAGGACTACAAGAGATTGTGATTTCCTTCTAACATTATTTCCCTGATCCTTTCCACTGGAATCTATATACTGGAACTCTGACAATGTCTACAATACAAGAAAGGAAACATACCTAAAAAAAGTAATTATATACTAGTAAAATAACCACATGAACAAGTCGTCCAAGGAGTTCAGGTGAAAAAATTACCGATATTTGGTAGCCATGTTCCCTTATTTCATCCATTACACGCTCTGATCCATGAGCAACAAGGTATTCCAGAACAGTCAAAGCCTGGGACACCAATCAAATTAGAACAACTCATGTCTTAGAAGCTTTTAGAATGCATTGTTGGGAAAGTGGAGCACTCCAATTATCTAAAATGCATCTAATGAACTACTGTAAAAATAACAAGGCATCCATATGCAAAGAATGAATCAGCTGCATCAGCTCTATCCTTGAGGAAATAACTTCTATGATGATTAAACCTTATAGACGTGACGCCAGTTTTTGCCAGTATCATTAATCCGTTTCCAAAGTACTGACATGATCATCTGGTATTCATGACTGCAACACAACGTTCGCAAATTAACATCTAGGCAACGAAACAGTTAATACAGAATTATCAGAAGAACATTGAGCAAGCTTACTAATTTCTGGTTGCCTGAGCAATATCTGCTAAAATTGCCCCATGAGGACCCCAAGGCTCATTACTGGTTGCATCAAGAACCTGAAAGAACAAAGCGGAGAAATTAGTTCATAAGAGTTCTTAAACAGTGGTAAATTTTTTACAAAAGCCTAGGACCCAACTTCTAGTTTGACTAGCATTGGCAATCTGAGCCTGGCCCCAAAAGGCACGACTCCCTGCAGCCAAAATGGCATTGATTCGGTATAATTAACCAAACTGACGTCATTTTGATCTATAAGTTAAAAAATCTAAAAACCAAACAACTCCATTGTGGTCAATTATACTAAAACGATGTCGAGAAACTGCTGAGAATGGACTGGGACGACTAACATTCATGCAACAATAAATGCCAAATAAACTGATTAGCCGATATAACTTTTACTTGAATCAGCCTTACCTTCTGTTCTATCCCAGGAACTTTGAGTACTTTCTTGTTAACCTCTCTCTTACTGCCACATAAACAAACCAATTAACCAATGTAGTTTCTGAATATCATGAATACAAGAAATCCATTGCCTAAAAGATAGAAACATTGAACAAGTTTAGTTTGTTCGAAACCAGTTAGCATTCCACGTTAATAGATAGCCTTACTGCTAGAGATACACCTCACATACTAAGGCTAATATCTAACCGAGATTCAAGCCAAGGGAAAAAGGAAACCACCAAAAGATGAGCGGCAGACTTACAGGTCCCTAACAGTTTGATCAAAGACCTTCTTCATTGTCGCAGGACTTCAGGGCAGGCAGCGTACAGTATCAACTGTTCTAAGTCAATTCAACCTTTTGACGTACTGCATAAAAGAAAAGATCGATGATGAATCAGAAAACATATAAGAAAGGAAAAGGCGAATGGAGGTTGTGGGTGGGCAACCAAAAACAAAAACGAACACAAGTGATCAGAGTGGAAAGTCAATTCTTTTTCAACAATTCCTTGTCATGTGATGCATAATTTGATGAGCCCTTCAACAAAGAAGCAAGGATCTATAACAAAAAATCAAGCTATAGAGCATATATTACCTCTAATAATAGAGAGAAAAAATACACATACAGCACAGAAATTTACCTGCGATTAACATCATTGACAATACACAACCAATCCTCAATTCCAATCCAAAAAGGAAAAAAGAAAATCTTTCAAGCTCCAACCTAACTCAAGAATGATGCCATTAACAAGAATCAATCTCAAATTAACCACAGTTAACACAATATCCGCAAACACCCAAAGAAAAATGGGTCAAATCTAGAAACAGCAAGAAACGAGAATCGACTGGGTAAAAAAAAAATCAAGCTGAAACCATCACAAAACAGCACATTTAAAATATTGGAATCAGATCCAAAAACACAACAAAAATCCGGAAAAAGAAACTTACACAGATCCGGGAGCGAAAAACAAGATCGAAATGGAAAGGAAAAAGACTTCAAGTGCAAGCCCAGATCTGAATCGGTTCGATTCCAGAGAGAGAAAATCTCCGAAAAGAGAAAATTAATGGCTTTAGCTTTGCAGATTCTTGGTGGCAATCGCAAACCAAATGAAATAGAATTGACCCATTCGCTTTTGCTTTGTTAATTATTGTTTTAATTAATTTTCTGACTGTTAATTCGGAGACAGAAAGGGAAGGAAAATGAAAGAAACCGGTCAATTAAGACAGCCCAACTTAACCGCAGAAATTTAAGGGGATTATTTAATTACTTTTAACAAATAAAAATTAGTCATTAATTATAATCTATCATTTTCATAAATTATTTAGTGATTTTAATTTTTACGGCAAAATCTCTACATTCCCCTGTCTCTTTGTGTTGGTTTTTTTGCTTTAATATTTCGATTCCATCAATTTAATTATAAAAAATTTTAAATTTTTTAATTCTTAGCTAACTTTTATCAGTTAATTAATTATTCGATTAATTTCTTATAATGTCATTTAATATGTAATCGACAGTTTAATACTGGTTAAACTTTTTATATAAGGACGATAATCAGTGACGAAATCAGAAATTTAAGATCGGAGAACCCAAATATTTAATTTTTTAAAATCTTGAAAGGCCCATTACAATACTGAGCTTCAAATAACTCCATCATTATATGTATATATTTATCTATTAAAAATAAAAAATATATTTAATTTTTAAAATTTTGGACACTGGACCCTATATGGCTCTGTCTATGATAACAATGGACCTTTCCAATGACTTATATTTAGGTGTTTTCAATTAATCGACTCATAAGCATGCTCAGGTTAAAATCTAATTTTGCTAAGTAAAACGATAAATGAATTGGGCTTTCAGCAAACTTAAATATGAGCAACCTAATCTCGAATTTAATTTAAAAATATATTATTTGATACTTTTAGTCTTAAAAAAATTATTTTAAAAAATTTGTGAGGTCGGCTCAAGGAATAAGAAAGGCTGACTCGTTATCATCCATATTTTTAAATCTTAACCCTCTTAGCTTATCCATTTAATTTATAAATCAATTTTTAAACACATCGCTTTCTTTTTTAAGTAAAGTTCTTAAATTAAAATACCCAATTTTACTGAAATTATAAGAAACCATTGACCCTTGTTTTAGGCTTCGTTGTCTAAATTACATAATAATTTTTGTCAGAAAATTTTGTTTTTTTTTTTCTTTTTAGTAAATATTTTGTAACTTAATCCATTTTTCCTTATTTTAAAAGTCAAATTTTGGATAAGCTTAAAGACCGGACCTTTGTGAGGATGGTCAAATTTCTAGATGATGGAGAATTTCATAGAACGTGGAGAGTCAAAAGGGTGAAGTCTGCATTCTCCCCTAAAATTCTTAACATTTGACTTGAAATGTATGAATAAGTTTCCTAATTAAATATTAGATTTATGACCATAAATCTAATATTTAATTAGGAAATTTATTCATACATTTCACATAAATCTAATATTTAATGTTATAAATCTAATATTTAGTCAGGAAATATTTTATATTATATTGAATTTTTTAACCAATTATTAAAAAATCAAACAACTTACCGTCTCATCAGTAAAAATCTTGAATTATTTAATTTAGTTTTTAACTTTTTGGTTTGATTTATTTTAATAACTCTTATTGATTAATTTATTAATCAACCAGTTAATTTTCATAATCAATAAGTTTTTATAAACTAACATAAATTGATTGATTTTTATTTAATAAATTTTAATCAAACTTTCAAATTTTTGGATTTAAATTTCTTAATTTTATTCAATTTTTAGTCAAAAATATGACAATATTAGTTGAACTTTTTAAATCTTCAATATTTTATCTTATCAGTTTCACTTTTGATCCGACTTTTAAAACGTTGATTTTAATTGATATCTTGCGATTAACTCGTCAATTATTAGTCGGATTAAATTTAATATGGTTTCAGGCTTATTTTTAATAGTATAAAAAGACTATTTATTAATAACCTACACAAATTTATAAAAATTATGATTAATTAATGTAATTTTAAAATATTTGAGGTTTTACAAGTTTGAATAAGGTAACGTTGGTTTGTAATATTAATAAATGAACATTTGCTTAAAAGAGATTATAATCATATATCAGGTTTTTTTCAAAAAGATCAAACTAATCTAAGAAAAGACCATGACATGCTTATGTTATTTCTAACACGTGTAATATCTGAAGTCCCGTTTGTTGTCAGATTTGACCAAACACTGTCTCTAATAGAATACCCAGCTGCCCTTGTTTCTTAAAAAAAGTAGAGGATAAACTGAGGTCAATTTGCGCCTGGATTTTGTCAAGGCTCGGCTGACCTTGGGCTCGGTCGCCCAAGCCTAAAGCTTGACAATATTTTAATTTTTTAGTCCAAGTCTAGTTAATTCAAGTTTAGCTCATTAATTAAGGATAAAAACTAGGTCTGATCAGATTGAGCTTAAGCATGAGGTGTCCAGGTAGACCTGACCTGAAGTTCAACATTTCTAAACAAAATAACATTTTTATATTTTTAATTAAAAATTTTAGTAGATTGGGCTTAAATTCACTACCTAATAGGGTCAAATCTAGGGTCCAGCCCAATTGTATTCCCCTACTTGTAATTATGTTACTTGGGTTGGGTCTCTTATTAAGTATATATATACTAAGGATAACAGGATAGACGATCACGAAATTCATGTCATTCATCCATTTCATCAACGATCTCTATTCTTCCACACCTCTATTCTTCCTTCTTTCTTTTTCTTTCCTTCCGTATGCAAGCCGTCACTCTTACGACCACGTTTTAAAGATGACTCCTTTTATCACCTTTTTTTTAATTAGCTAAGTAATATCTATTGTAATAAGTCATCTATCTTATGAGTGTAACTCAATTATATAACAGCTCACGAAATCCATCTCGTTCGTCCGTTTCATCAACAATTTCTATTTTTTCGGAGCTCTATTCTTCTTTCTTTCTTTTTCTTTCCTTTCGTATGCCAAACCGTCACTCCTACGACTACGTTTTAAAGATAGCTCCTTTTATCATCTTTTTTTATTAGCTAAGTAATATCTATTATAACAAGTCATATGTCTTATGAGTGTAACTCAATTATATAAGAGCTCAAAACAAAATTATAATATTAAAAGTTCAAGATTTTAATACTAAAAACAAAATTATGATATGATCTATGTAAATAAGGGAAGTAAAAAAGAAAAGTTTAAAATTTTAATATAAATGCTTCTCACTTAAGATTGATGTATATTCGCGGTATTAAAATAATTCAAATTTATATAAACTATTTATTATTATATATATAATGGAATTACGGGTGTGACTTACTTTTTTCTTCTAATTATATACTATAAAATAATTAATAATATTAACAACAATCATTAATGCAACAAATATTAATATATATTACTTAATCAACTAACTATATACCGAATATGTATAATAAC
>JANKYE010000007.1:8493265-8503634 GCA_032467995.1 Erythroxylum dillonii | reverse complement strand
CTAATTGGGTTGCCAAATCATAACGATTAATACAATAAAATCTTTCTATAAATCCCTTGTAGTACTGAAATTAGAATGCAGAGAATTTTTTATTTAAAATTTATATTTATAGGGGTTTCTTTGTAGAAGAGTTTAAACTACAAAAAAAATCCTTATAAAATTAATTTTATATACACACTATATAATAATTAATGATATTAACAACATATGTAATTTATATATAATTAACTTACAGATTAAATTATAATTAATTCATTTATTAATTAAATAACTGTGCGCCAATTTGTCTACTATTTTTTGATAAAATGATTTCTTTAACTTCTAAATCTCAAACAACAAAAACATAAACACTGCATAAACATCAAAACTCACAATTATATAATAAAGTAAACTATTTAAGAATCAAAAATTTTTTGTCACAAAATAGACATTCACAATACATGTATAAATGTTGTTGTTTTTTTCCTTCTTTTTAGCAATGGCACACCATACTTATCCTTCTCTTTCCTTATCTTCTTCTTCTTCGCACCATCTCTTTTATCAATAGTTACATTTAAAACATCCAAGTCGGTTTTCGATCCTCGAATTTTGTCTCTTCTTTCTTCTTCCAATTTTGTTTTCTCTTTCTTCTCTTTTTTTCTTTGCAAGGACATTGTTAAAAGAGAGTTAATAAAGTTCAGTAATCAACAACAACATTAAATTAAGGTAAGAAAAAAATCCAGCATCATTAAAAACATTCAACCATAAAAACACAAACTCAAAAACACACACACTAATAATAACAACAAATTATTTTCTCATTTAATGATTAAAGATGCTAAATGACCATTTTCATGGACACAACCTAAAATTTTAAAACTCATAATAATTCATGAAGAAATTATTACTCACATGCATACCACAATTGACAATTACATCAACTAAAAGACCACCTCATTCAATCTTCCGTTTTTCCAACCACTCAAAGGGCAAAAACATTCACTCATTTTCCATTTCATGTTAAACATCAACCATAAGTTTCCTAGCAAATCCAATCTTTACTACTATATACCTAACACAAACATTAATCTAAAGGTCTTTACTTTGGTTGTAATGAGGCCTTGGTAAAGGTCTGGAAAAGATAAAATTTAGCTTAAAACCAAAGGACTAATTGAGCATTTAAAATCATACATACCAATAAAATATAAACACAAATTTTTTCTTTTTAAAATCTCCTTTGCTTTTACAGTCAACCCTTTTCCATCTTTTCCTTTTTTTTCTTCCCTTTTTCTTTTTCACCTGCCATTTTCTGCTTCCTTCTTTTTAACCCCTTTTTTCTCTTTCTTCTTCGGTTGATATGATTTGTTTTTTTTTAACTGAAAGTACAACAGAATATATTCTTTTTTTCCCATTTCTTTCTCTTCTTCGGTATATATCATTTGTTTTTTTCCGCAATATACAATAACCTATATACTTTTTAATTGCTCAACTTGCCCTTATGGTAGGTATAATCAAGGCAATAAGCAATAAAAGACAAAGCTCATTTTCAGGTTTAAACCAAAAAAAGGTTCCATGCAAGCTCAAAGGGGTTCACTAAGGATAATATCATGGTGGCTTTTAAGCTTTGAGGTTATATCCTAACCGCCTTCGTCATTTTAATGTCTACGTACGATTATGTAATCTTGACTAGTATTTGCAAGCAAGTTCTAGATTTGTTTAACATAAAAGAATACTCTCAACGACGAATACTTTTAATTGGTCTCAAACCCTTACCGAAGGAAAGTGTCATTCATCTATCACAATAAGCTAATACCCTTTTAATTGAAATCCAGGTCAACGAACTCATGCATGTAGATATATTTATTCACTTATATTATGCATTTATAACCCCAATTGAGTTCAATCAATAATCACAAATCTTTAACAATTAAACAAAAAAATAAACACGAAACGTACAACAATCACAGTTAACATCATAGGAAATTAAACAAATGATCTAACATGCCAACGACACTAATTACGCCGAACAATGAAATAAAACAAATTTAATCACAAACAATCAAACTAATCAAAGAAAAATTAGAAAGGCAATACTAAGATGGAGGCGAACGCTTTCTGGACTGAGGATTCAAATTTGCTAACAAATCCTTGAGCTCCGCGATATCTTTCTCAATCTTTTGCAATCTCACGATATCTTCCTCAATCTTTTGCAATCTCGCACTCATTCGCCATTCAAAAATAGTAAGTTGATTCGTTAATGATTGGTATTTAACAGAAGTAGGTGCAATGGTACGTTGCGTACCTTCATGTTCTGAAGGGCCTTCCCTTTGTGTACCTCTACCTCTTTCGCACCGACTGTGCTCACTAGTTGAAAGTTCTGTTGCCCCGTCACTAATAAAAACATAACGATCATTTTACCGCTTCGCAATCTTCATTGCCCCCAAAGACTGCAAGTCTACACTATAATTCCCTGAAACTAATTGCATACTTGTTCTCTCAGTTAGTCAACCTAAATGCTCTGCAATTTGAGTTACAAATGCCCCAACAACTATTTTCCCGGCACTAACTTTCGCTACATCTATCATATACTCACTTAACCACAAACTAGCATTAAACTGTTTGCCATGCACCATGCACCACAACACAAACAATTCAGATTTAGAAACTGCACCCTAGCTATCTCCTCCACCAAATATTTTGCAACTTAAAAACCTATAAAGATAGCATAATCTAGGATCCACTAAAGCTGACAATTTAGACCTACTCGAAGAATCAACATTTCTTAAATTTGTAATTTCCCTCCAAAATTCTTAGGCCTAAGTTCATCATCCTAACCATATAATTCATTGTATGGAGATCCAAATATATCATTCAAATCATTTAAACCAATAGCATGCATCGTATTCATTAATCTGAATATCAATTTAATCATAATGCCATCTTCGTTATAGGTCAAAATTAAAGTTAATAAAAATTATAGGTTAATTCAACATAAGACTTTTTCCTAAAATTTGCGAATCCGTCCCATCCTATGTTACGTAGTAATTCATTGACTCGATTTCCAATTCCTAACTCAATTATAGCTGCATGATTAATGAATCTATTCGACATAATTAGATGATCTTTTAAACTTAGATACCTTGATTCACTCTCAGCATTGATAAAATGAAGACAAGCATAGACGGAGCTATGTACAAACTTGGGGGGTCACTGGGCCCCCCAAGTTTTTTTTTAAAAATATTTTTAATATATATATATATACATAGTTATTTAAGAGTTAGTGATGTACTGGGCCCCCCAAAATTTAAAAAATTAATTTTTGGGCCCCCTATCTTAAATTCCTGGCTCCGTCACTGAATTTAGACAAGGATTACATAAATCAGGGACATCACTCGCTTTAGAGGATGAAGATGCTTTAAATCTCATACGAGGCATGATCTAAATAACAATCAAGAATCAAAATATTTTCAGTAATCTCAAACCAAATAGAACAATTTATTACTTAATTAGATTTAGAACAGTTAAATATAATTGACAAATATAAAATCCTATAGTAATATAAATCCAACCTATCATAAGATGAACAAACATTCGTTTTAAATATTCATCCTTTAATCCAAATGTTTTTCCTATCATTTTGGTAGCCCCACAAATGTCTTGTTAGTTTATCTTTGACTTATCCCATTTTGAAAACTAGTAATCGGCACCAAGGTGATCAATTATTATTTCACACTGAACATATAAAACTAAATCTGCCAAACTAGGAGAGAAAAGATTATTTGTTTAACTTTATCTTACATGTAAAGATTACAACAATTTTGACTTTATAATTTATGAGAAAATGATAAAAATTAAGGCAAACTAGAAACCTTATATTAGATGAAGCAACATGCTCATGTGATGAACTAGGTGTAGGCTTACGATGTAAATTCTTATTCCTCATAAGAATTATCTTAACCTTAGATGACAGACCCATAGAATTATATACCTACCCGCTTAATTTTCCTTATCAAATGCTCTAATTCTTGACCAAACTTTTCTTCAAAGGAAACATCTTCTCAATTAACTAAGGTATAACATAAAATAACTAAACCAATTTAATTTCATTACGAAAACATAACAAAAAATTTAGTCCAATACATATACATTATATATATGTGTGTGTGATGTATATGTATTGAACTAAATGACACTTGGGTTTTTGCTTTCCTTAAGCAAATCAATCACAGAAGATATTAGCCTAAACAAGCTTCAATTTTGAGAATGTTAACATTTCAATCTAAGTGACCAAGTATCACCATAATTTTCTCAATCATTTCATTCATCAAACACCTAGATCTTTAGAAAACATTAACTTATAGTTCATTCTGAATCTAACCTAGTCAACCTTCTAATGTAACTCAAACCTGACATATTTACCCTATATGTAAAGTCAACATAATAATTGTGAAAAGTATAAGTCAAAAATTATTCAAAAAACTATATTGATAACAAACTATTGGAGCATGATTGAGTTAGTTCAAATTTCATCCCGACCTTTTGATGGGAGGGTAGACATCTTGTTATGAATACCTCCAATTACTTAGCTCATAGTTTCAGCTGCCTACAACAACTACTCCTAACTTTGACCCATTATTTATATCAAAATTAACGGAGTAGAATTTATTTAACCCTTAAATTTGTTAACTTTTATCATTTTTCCAATTTCAAATCAATATGGATTAATAAGCCACTTATGAAGCTAAACTCTTAGCTTTAAATAATTTATCAGCCAACAACAAGATTGAAATAGCATTGATAACGTTTCTCTAAGGAAAAAGTTAATGCATCAATGCAAATCTAGCATTTCTATTGATGCTTACACACACCCATACCACAATACTTAGTATCTCTTTGTAATCAAATTTATGAATCGTTGCTCACTGTAAGAGTGAAGCTGAGTCCAAATACACCGACTAAGTCTACATCTAACATATCAGATTACCAACATCAAAAAGGATGTTATTTCCTTCAGCGGTTAAAGATAATTACGCATGGAGATGTAAAATGTGAGAGATTACCTAATTAGCAACTTCCAAGTTACCCGGCTGATAGAACTAAAGACGGCGATAACAACAACTAAACTCCCACGAAGATTCCGATAAGGTGATTTGATTTTAACTGGAGAGAAGGAGAGGACGATTCAACGTTTGAAGGCTACGTTGCTGTGTGATTGCAAAGTTAAGCTGCGGTGTAGCATGATTTAACAGTTATGTTAAAAACTCAACTCCTAACTTGTCACCGCTCAGCCAAACCCAATAAAATTTTTAAAAAATTGTTCCTCTTATTTTATTTTGATTAACCCAGTCACAGTTTTTTTTTCTTTTTTAATTAATTAAGTTACTATTTTTCACAATAAAAAAACAAAGTGATTAAATTTCAGTTAACAAAAAAATTACGATTTATTTAAAATTTACTTAATTTAAATTAGCTATTTAAGATTTCTTCTAAATTTGTTACTCACGGTTGTGAGTGAAATAATTCACAATCGCGACTGTCTTAATTTATTTGTTACTCACGATTATAAGTTAAATAATTCACACCCGTAACTGTCTTAATTTTATTTAAATTTCTTTACTCTTCACATTTATTTTAAAATTAAAAATTTATAATTTGAGTTTAAATACGAATAAAAATTATCTTGCAATAAGAATACGCAATTTAAATTAAAATAAGGAAAAAATTCAATACTTATTTACAAATTTTTATTTTTCAGATAATTTAATTCCAAATTTTAAATTTTTTCATATTTAGTTATATATTAAAATTATATAATAATATAACCGATAAAATTAACTATACATTATTACTGCGCTATTAACTGTAAAGGTGGTTGTGTATAAGGACCACTCTTTCTCTGCTCACTGACCGAGCAAAGCACGCGTCCACATCCGCTCTTTTATGCGTACTCATTTATGATTTAACTAAGCCTACTCAGGACCTTTAGATAGGGAATGGCCCGCCCTGCTCTGGCTTGAGCTTGGCCTCACTTTTATAGCTAGGGCTCAAACATTAGACTTAAGATAGCTCAGCAGCCTCAGCTTGAGTCAGAGTCCAGTCTAAAATATTTTAATTAAAATACAAAACAAGCTCAACTTTTTTATTTATTATCCAAGCTTATTTTTTTAGTCCAGATCTTCTGTCTAATATTATTTTGTCTTATTCTGTTTTATAAAATATCAATCACTTATTTTGTGGGATCCATATAAATTTTATGCGAAACTCACATAAATAAATGGCTGAAATTTATTTAATATGATAAGATACTATAATATTGGATTGACAAAATTTAGACTTTTTTTTTCGTTAATCTTGTGTAAGGTAGGGGGCAGGACGGCAAGAGTAGGACTGAGATGCCATCCCTAGACCTGCCATCAACAGCGACAAAATGCAAATGTCTCTCGTGTTTTTATATATAATCATACAGCAGTTGAACCCACTCCTTTGTTTGCTGTGCTTAAACAACAGACTCACACATGTTATACATTTTATCACAACGCCGCTTCTATTTTATTTTCCAAAACAGATGGTACCGTTACTCTTTTAATAAAAAAAAAATAAGTACTACATAATGACATTGCTTACAAATAAAGCAAAAAGGCTTTGCCTTTTAGCTTTGAATCGGGGAATCTAATCTACTGTTTATCAACTATTTTGATGCTGTGGATAAGATGTTAAATCAATCAACATATTGTATATGTCCCATTCTCATACTTTATTTTGCTTGGATGATCGTGACGTCGCAACTGTTGAACGCCATCTCCACCAGTTGATTGAACACAAGTGGGAATGACAATTGGATTGGTGACATTTTCTCCGGAAACAATCAAAACAAAGAGAAGGAAATATAGAAAATGGAAAAAGCATGGATAACGTTATAGGATAGAATCCCATTAATACAAATCTAGTACAATATATGGCCCGGAGCCTGAGCATGAGCCCCACCTACTTTTGACTTTGCAATTTGGTGATGAGGGGTAGCAGTCGACAAAGGTCACAGCAACGATATTGACCCTACTGCTGCGCCTATCCAGAAGCACAAAGCAACGTCCCATCCCCATTCCTCTACGTAGCCGAAAAACTTCACTTACGTTGTGTTTGTCACAGAGCATTGCAATAATTGAACGTTCAGGCCCAAAACATGGCTTCCATATGTATCATCAGATGTCATTTGTCAATTCCCTTGTCTTGTTAGATCCATCCAAGCCTGCTAATATTGCAATTTCCTCATCACATGCTTCAGTACTTGGCAATGAGTAATTGCTAACATTTAACGTTCCTGTGCTTGAATACTTCATCTCCTGTCACATTCAAGATTGAAGGTGAAGGTATTAGATACAGATGCCTTTTCATGTTCTTTTCACATAGTTTTTTTTTTTTTTCTGAAGCAAAGAGAAAAGTAAGCTAACTCTTTCCTTCTCTTAAAGTTAGCTTAGGTACGTTAGGTAAGCTTCTTTTCTTTTTTCTAATTCTCTGTTCACAACGTTTGATATCTTTGGCTGCAAGATGACTACAAAAAAATCCATGAGAAGCTACAGGTAAAATATGACAGAAACGAGTTCTTTTATTACTAACAATCGCTCTGCGCACAATGCACAAGAAGGTCCTCAAGAAACAATGGCACAATAAATAAGAGCCCAATCGAACAAAGGCTATACGACAATACATACAAATACAATTCATAAATTAGATGATGAATCATAAACAAAATTCAAAATCCAAAGTACAACATATCCACTTCCAAAAACTAGAGAAGCTTCCTTTTCCACTGTCCTGTTTGCTTTGAACAAGCTAGTGTTTGCCAACTTGCTGTGGAACATAACAAGAGAATGGTATGCAGGACTGCCACATTCAGCGTCGAAGCAAACTTGCCTGGATCATCGAAGTCATAACTCTCTGTTAAACTCAGACCCTTATTGGATGGACTTGGATAAGAAGCTTGACATCCACATCTTTCCCTCTTGAAGCCTTCTTTTATTACACTTTTGAAACTAAAATCTGCGGATTTAAAAACTGTAGCAATTAGTAATCTTCAGAATGAAGTAACCATTAATTGAAAATGCATTGCTAAAGAAAGCATTATTTGAAAAAAAAACTACTTACTTAATTGGGAATGGAATATGGCTGAATTTTGGAGGCTTAGTATTGATGAGTTGGTGGTGGTGGAGAGGCGTAAATGTAAACTGGAGGTGGTGGAGAATTCACCGGTGGAGGAGGTGAGTGGTAATAGTAAGGAGGAGGAGGAGATGGAGATGGTGGAGGTGGAGACTTGTAGTAATATGGTGGAGGAGATGGCGACGGTGGCGGTGGAGACTTGTAGTAGTAAGGTGGTGGGGGCGATGGTGATGGTGGGGGTGGAGACATGTAGTAATAGGGAGGTGGTGGTGATGGAGATGGGGGTGGTGGAGACTTGTAATAGTAAGGTGGGAGTGGTGAAGGGGAAGGTGGAGGTGGAGATTTGTAAATATATGGTGGTGGTGGGGGGGACTTGTACACGTAAGGTGGTGGAGGTGGCGACGTGTAAAGATATGGTGGAGGAGGTGGTGACTTGTACACGTAAGGTGGTGGAGGAGGTGACTTGTAGACGTATGGTGGAGGAGGTGGGGACTTGTATATATAAGGAGGAGGTGGGGGAGACTTGTACAAGTAAGGTGGTGGTGGTGGTGACGTGTAAAGATATGGTGGAGGAGGTGGTGACTTGTACACGTAAGGTGGCGGAGGAGGTGACTTGTACACGTACGGTGGAGGAGGCGGGGACTTATAGATGTATGGAGGAGGTGGTGGGGACTTGTAGATGTATGGAGGTGGTGGAGGGGACTTGTAGACGTATGGAGGTGGTGGAGGTGACTTGTAGACGTATGGTGGAGGAGGTGGAGACTTATAAATGTATGGAGGAGGTGGTGGGGACTTATAAATGTATGGAGGAGGTGGGGGGGACTTGTAGATGTATGGAGGAGGTGGAGGTGACTTATAGACGTATGGTGGAGGAGGTGGAGACTTATAGATGTATGGAGGAGGTGGTGGGGACTTGTAGATGTATGGAGGAGGTGGAGGTGACTTGTAGATGTATGGTGGAGGAGGTGGAGACTTATAGATGTATGGAGGAGGTGGAGGGGATTTGTATATATAAGGAGGAGGTGGAGGCGATTTATAGACGTAAGGTGGTGGTGGAGGAGACTTGTAGATGTAAGTTGGGGGAGGAGGAGGTGGTGATTTATAAACGTATGGTGGGGGTGGAGGTGACTTGTAGACGTAGGTCGGAGGAGGTGGGGAAGGGTAGTAATAGGGTGCAGGTGAGGGGTGGGGGTGGGGCTTGGGCTTGGGCTTGTAGCATTCCTCGTAAGGTTTCTTGGGGGCATAAGCGAATGGCTTGGCCTGGAGGACAACCTCGTACTTGGTCTTAGACTTAACCTTGAGGTAGGCACCCGTATCACCCATGTGCAATTTGGTTGGAATATTGCATGGGGAATCCTTGGGAGCAGCGTGGAGTTTGGCGGTGCAAGCCTCAACGCCGTACTTCTCGTAACTAAAGCCCTCTACTTCGATGCTGTACTTGCCGTTGATCTTGGTGGTGCCATAGGCCTTGACAACCTTGCTGCCTACCTTGCATGTCACCTCCACTACGGCATCTGCCAATTTCACCAATTATCTTAATTAGCATTATTGTTCTTACACGCCAATAACTAATCTTAATGTACCAACTAACTAACTACGCGGAACTTAAGGATGTAATTGGACCACTTCTAAATTCAAGAAGACCAAGTTACCCTTCTCACTTCTACACACACCGTTTGCGACCATGTAGGACAAAAATGAATTGGGGACAGTGTCATGTCTTTGTCTAATAATATCATCACACCGTGAACATAATTAGTTAGTAATCAAACTCCAATGCCTAACCTTGACTTGGCAGCCCTTTTTATATTAAAAACAGAAGTAGCCCTGATCAGTCAAAAGTTTCAAACTGTGTCTTAAAAAATCACATTACATGTTGTTCTAAGACCATTATATATTCAGATAAACCTTTTTTCTGCCCAGACAAATCAATTAAGTTGGTGAAATGAAAACATTAATTCAATGAAACTAATATTGTGTTGAATAAAAGTCAAAGACCATAGAGGTCCGTACCTTTGAGATGCTTCTTGTCGTGTGACTTGACTGGATATCCCCAGTCGTAGCACCTGTAGCAGTAGACTTTTCCCACAACTTTAACGATCAAAGGATGGGGATGGGGATGGGGATGGGGGTGAGCAGGTGGTGGTGGAGAAGTGTAATAATATGGGGGAGGATAAACCTTAGGTGGTGGTGGTGGCGAGTTGTAGTAATATGGGGGAGGATAAACCTTAGGTGG
>JANKYE010000007.1:8476275-8489017 GCA_032467995.1 Erythroxylum dillonii | reverse complement strand
GAGGAACCACGCCTCTAACCACTCTCAAGTGGTTAGAGGCGTGGTTCCTCGAAACCAACAAAATCCTGAGGTCCTGGGTTCGATTCCTACAAATCACCCTGAAGTCAAAGAGGACAAAACCTGGAGCGGGGTACCACCCAAACCATATTCAATTTCTGTCTGTCCTATTGATCGGATAGATTGATAGGTATTTATAAAATAGAGTGGACACAGGATAACAGAAATAAGTAATCAGTTCTCTTTTCATAATCCATTAAATATTAAATTTAATTAGAGGAGATAATGGTTATCAATGTGAAATATTCGTCATCTAAACAGGAAGGATTTATAAATTTTTTTGAGTGGAGGCAAAATTTTAATGGAAATAAAATTTATTTTATTTTATGAGATTAAAATTTAAAATAATAATTTTTTATTTATAATTTTTTTTGGAGGAAACGAGGGCAAGTGCCCCTACTTATCCCCAACGTGGATCCTTTCATGCATCTAACGTTATCAGTTTTCGATTTTATATCGTTGGATACTTGTGGAAAATGATGCCCAAATTAAATGTGCAAGGCTGGCATGTGTACCATAGTGATTAAGACTCTCTTTGAATTTGTCTATGTTTAGAAGTCCTATGAATAAAACGTTTTGAATGAAAAAAACATTTCAACTATTTGATAGTAATACCAAAAGATGATATTAGATTAATCAATAAAATTGTAAACTTATTGAATTATTGATTAATGTATGCATATCAACATTAGAGGGCAAGCATTGGAACAACTACTAAGGTTACTCATTTGTAGGGGTGAGCATTCGGGCTAATTGGACCAAATTTTCACTGTTCGTGTAAAGCCCAAATAATCTAAAAAATTTTCCATCTTACCCAGCCCAAACCCAAAATTTCATTACTCGAACTTACCCGGCTCGATCGGGTAATTCGAGTAATTTTGGGTTACTCGAAATTTTGTTTGGTTTTCTTTCAAAAAGTACACAAAATAACTAAATACTTGAATTACATTCTCATATCTCATTTGAGAGACATAAAACAAAACAAATAGTTGAATTCACTAATAATATAACCAAATATTTCAATTAACTAGCATAATTAATCTGTTAATTTTATAAGAAAAATAACGAAATGTATTTTCATAATTCTTTTAAACCTAATTCGGTTATTTGGGTAACTCGATTTTTTTTTTGAGTTACCCGTCCCAAACCGAAATCAATTCGGGCAATACCCAACCTGACCTGATTTACCCGTATTTTAGCATTTTATTACCCGAATTAATTCGGGCCGGGTCGGGCCGAATAATGCTCACCCCTACTCATTTGTGATTGAAAAGTTACAATTTGAGTCACGTAAACAATCTCTTTGTAAAATGCAAAGGGAAGACTAAGGAAAGACTGTATATAATTAATGACCTGAAAAAAATATGTAACATAGTGATGTTTATAATATAGGGGACAATTGGTTCATACGGGAGAATAAGAATGGATATAATGAGGAATGATAATGGATATAATCATTATAATTATAATGCTTGGTTAAGAGGAATGAGTGATTGTCATTAATGATTAGTTTGTAAAAAATATTGAGAAATAAAATTTTCAATATTTTAATTAATCAATTATAATTTAATTAATCATTTAATTAATTATATTTTTATTAATAAATAAATAATATTTTAATTATATTAATTAAAAAAAGAAAATATATGTGTTACATGCATAGACGGAGCTTAGGTCCCTCAAAATTTAAAAAAATTAAATATTTTTTATTTTTAATAGATATATATACACATAAGGATGAAGTTATTTTGAGTTTAGTGGTGTACTGAACCTCCAAAATTAAAAAAATATTTAAACCCTCTGATCTTAAATTTCTGACTACATCATTAGTTACATGGGTAACACTTAATGAGTCATTCCTCTCTAGGGTATAAAGTAATATTGAAAACTAAGATATCAATAACATGTGTATTCAATATCGTAATAAATAAACAACTATTATTTTTCATTACATAGCCATAGATTCATTTTCAATCCCTTTAACTAAACACCCCTAAGTTTCTTTTTCTCCACTTAAAGATTACTTTTACCAAATCATGGTTTTGAAATTTAACCAAATATTTTACATTGTGATTTTTAATAAAAATAGTCTCATGAACTCCCAAAATAGTTTTAGAAACAATAAGAAAATATTTTAAAATTTTATTATTAATCAAAAATAGTTAGTAAAATTTAAAAAAAGCAAAAAAAAACCATTATTTGTAGTAAATCTTTTTTTAATCATAGTTCAGAGAAAATATCTAAACATTTTTTAATCATAAAATTTAAAAAAAAATTGGGAAATTAATCATTAAAAAACTATCAACCAAACTAAATATGGAGACAATCACCATATAACGTATTCATCATCAATAACATCAAGTTGCTGTTGATCTTCAACCGGCAGCTCCCGCAAGCGTGGGCACTAGTGGATAAATCTACCGTTCAATTCTGCATTTCACTTCAAAATTCAGAAAACACCAATTGTAACATTCAAGCATCTTACTTTATTTTGTCTTCTTTTTTCTTGACTTCAAAGGCTACATCTTTTCTTTCGTATGCAGTTGATTCCACAACATGTTACCACCCTTGATTGGTCAGCTATTCGGCTCTTTCGGTACGAAAGACCAAACTGAGAATTTTTAACGTTAGACGAGTTTATCCGAAAACTATGTGTGTCTTGGGACGGGGGAGTGGGGACATGTGCTTTAAAAAGATTTAATCATTGATATCAATATTCGGGCCGTCAAGTCCGGCCATCGTTTCGCGACACTCACGAGAATACTGTCATCAACACGTGTAATTGTGTATAGTATTGCTATTACTACCAATGATGATCTGAGAATCAACAGAGAGTAACTCATCTGCTTCCTGTAAGAATAACAATAACGATAACACCACCTAAAAATTTCATTATTTTTAATTAATAAAAGACCTAAATAAATAAATAAATTTTACTGGAATGTGGGATATTAAAATTAATTCCATATTGGATTTATTTTAATATTACAAATTTAATTTATTAAATAAATAAATACAAAGGAGGGACTCTTTTCTTTAGTAACTACACTATTCTTTTTGACGGGGGTTCAAATTCTCTGTATCACTTAAACTGTTCTAATCTTATTTTTGCTTTAAAGCAACGTTGTTTAGATTAAATGATACTTCCTCCTATTCAAAATAAGTGTCGTTTTAGAGAAATTTTAATTATTTAAAATAAGTATCATTTGTAACTTTTTATGCATATTTATGATTTTACTTCCAAAATTACCCTTTAATTTCTCTCACATCTTAATTACACATATTACACAAATTATATTTTTAAGGCACTTTAACAAGTGATTAATAAGGGTATATCAAACATTTCATTAACTTTTTTAATAAGTATACATTCTTCTAAAGCGACACTTATTTTAAATAGGAGGGAGTACAAATAAATTAATGCCCATTTAATCTACTCCCTTTGGATTTATGATTTATGCATTAAATTTTATAGATAAAGCATGCTATAAAGAAACAAAAGGCAAAGAAAAGTAATGAAAAGACGTAAAGTAGATAAATCCGGCAGATGGAGGACGTGCTTCTGCCATTATGAATACAGCAACTACCCTATTGACTACATTAATTAGAAGTTAGAACCCTCCAAGATGGCTTTAGAATTCAGAAACGTGTTACGATAGAGTCCTACTTCTTTAATTTCTTGTAGAATATTCAACATTCTATCAATCATGAATATTGACAAAGGGTTTCAAACACTAATAAAATTTAATAAAATCTAACCTTTTTACATAAAAATTGGATTTAACTAACACTTCAAAACTAATGAATTCGAGTTATTTTATCAATATTTTAAAAATTGAACCACAAGTTCAATTCAATTCAATTCGTAAGATAAAAAATTTAAGGGTTAAAAGATTCAACTGATATTAGATTATTATAAAATTGGTTAAAAATATAATAAAATTAAAAATTTTAACATATAATTAAAAGAAATTACGCTTGTTAATCAAATAATTTGAAATTTAATTAAAAATAGTATTAAATAAAAAATAATTGATTTATTTTAATTTATAAAAACTTATTAATTAATAAACTAATCAGTTTTTAACAACAAAATTTTTTAAAACAAATTAATTCGAAAAGCAAATTAACAAACAAAAAGTAAAGATTTGTGGAGTAGAAAAGTCCGCCAAATGGCGCCTTTGTCTTATAAGTTGGCGACCACATCGATTGACTAATGTTGAAACGCTCCAAGGCGGCCTAGAGCAGGCTGAGCCGCCTCTACACCAAAATCTGTTCCGATTTATTATCAACCAGACAAAACTCTCAAGTCATGTGTTTCTTCTGCTGTTCTATATGTTTCTTTTATCCTTCTATATGACTAGCATATCAAGACAAAGAACCCTACAATAATTCTATATCTACTTGTTTAGTTACAATCTTGACCTAATCGCCACATCCTATAGAGTTAGGCTCAATAAATCAGGCCGAGGTGTGGGGGCGGCTGGGTGGGCGACACCATCTTTTGAGTGCAAGGCTTAATATATGGAGTATAAATCAAGAGAATTTTAGAGGTAAAGGTGCGTCTGCATGTTCCTTTCCGGCAACCCTCTCGTCCTTGTCTTGTCTCTACCAAGCCGTCTTCTTTGATCATAGAGGTCCAAGTGGCATTTGTCGTACTCATACGAGAGCTTTCAAAGGGATGGATAGTTTTCGACTTTCTGGAACTTAGGATGCTGTGTATTATTTCTCTTATGAGAAAGACATTAATTGAAAAAAGGGGGCTGGAGAGAGAGAGCGTGTAATCCTTTTCAATGATTATGGACGACTCATTAATGGTACTAGAACACATTTATAGAACTGTCCGTTGTTACTATTTAAACGGTGGAAAAAAATGTGCTAGAACATGCATGTTGCAATTGAAGATGTAAAGATACTTGAAATGAATACTTTTAATTGATAAAAAATTCCCAATTTATGCAATGATCTTCGATATGAAACTAAAAATAAACCAATTGGATGGATTTACAAGAAGATAATTATATAGATTTTTGATGGACTTCAATTTTTAATATAAGACTAATAAATTTTAAAGTGTTTAATTTTTTATAATTTTTAATTCGGTATTTAAAAATTTTAATTTAGTAATTAATATTTTTAGAACGTTAAGTTAACTAAATCAAGAAAATACTAAACAGAAGTAATGTTTTGAACTAAGTTACTAAAGTTACGAAAACTTGATCACTTAATTGAAAATTTTACTAAATTTTACGTCATTCAAGGCTAGAGTTGTCGAAACAACTTCTACCCATTTTAGGAATCCACCATTAAAGATCAATGATTATAGATTGTGTCTGCAAGAATAACAAACTGAAAGAAACAAGGGGATGACGGAGCTGCATTGCGTTACGTGGAGGCAAGGGCATGAAATCTTCTGTCCCTAAATTTGTATACCTTATTAGATCCAAGTCATTTATTTATATGAGACGTGTATCAACTCTGTCTCATTAGATCCAAACCATTTATTTATGTGAGACTCACATAAATAAATGACTTGGATCTAATGAGACAGGATTGGTATACAAATTTGAGGGCAGAGGATCTGTCTCCGGAGGCAAGTGACAGAACTAGTTGCTGTAATGTCGTTGATAGGAATATAATAATTTATAGCACAAAAATTAAATTTTATTTCCATGCTCTCTAATCGCATTCGTACCTATTAATTCACCATTTATCCCTAAAGTTTAAATTATTTGAATTAAGTTAAATTTGTAACACGTAACATCAGTTTTAGTTACGCACTTTATATCGAATGTGAAAGGGAAATAACAAAGAAATGTGAAAATACTTGATTTCGGTTACATAATTTCGAATGAACTTTTCGAGGCCGAAACAAGCGCGAATTCACCGAGACTTTCACAAGAGTTGCTCACCACAACACAGTTTTTAAAAACAAAGAAACCTGCAGCCACTATTCTTTAGATCTGCATTGGGTAAATCTTCATATTAACGCAATAGCATGCAAATCACGTTAATCGGGTACTCCTTATTAGGCAAGCGTTGTACGACAAACTCAATCAAGACCTTTTGACCCCATGCTCTCCCTCCCCTCCACGTTAAAGCCTTTCTGTAGCTTTTTATATACGAGAACATCTGTCTAGATTAGAGTATTCGTACGTTCACGAGATTTGCTGTGATAGTTACAGAAGATCTTAATCTTCTATATATATAGCTTCTATTAGTTTTTCTCATAAAATTTGACCAATTAATTTGGATATTTTATTTAGCCACTTTATTATCTTTATTCAGATCAAATTACGTAACTTACCCGATAAGACACAATTAATTGTCGTCCACCTTTATAAGGAAAATATCAACAAAATTATTAAGTGTTGACAATAAGGGTTGAATTGATCCTAGTGGCTTCTAACATTCATTAATTATTTTACGTAAAACTTAAATTTTGGTGTTATATTAGTAGTCTAAATTGTAAAATGGGCTACAGGTGTCTAGTCTTGTTCCAAAAGGTGAAATCAGTCACTCCAACTGCCTCCACTCACAGGTCTGACCACAAGATGAGGGAGTAAATCACGGTATCTACTCAGTCAACCCACCAGCAGAGCGGCCCTTTCCTCCCGTTTCTAGGATTCGAACCTAGGACCTTGTTCCAACTAACCCTACTGGCAGACCAACCGAGCTACACCCATGCGGGCTACAGGTGTCTAGTCTCTTAAGCAAGAATAATGGTTGCTTGTTAGTTAGACAATCCATTTCTTGTTACCGACTCCTTCAGAATTCAATGAGATGACCGATCACCGTTATAAATAAATCAACGCATGAATCATCAGTGGAGGATTGATACGGAGAGGGATTCGAACGTTGGAGAGGGTTGTACTTATTAATTGAAGTTAAAATTAATTAATCAGTTTGAATTTTGATTCTGCATATGTCACTTTCCAAAGTGCACGACAGCCCTTTTTGAGTTGTCGTTGATACCAACTTACTAAAACTAAATAATATATTTGAACTTAGGTCAGATATACATTTTGAACTTAAGTTACAAGTACTTAAATATATACTTGTTAGATGGTTAGATGATTATAGACGAACTAACTTTAAATTAGTAGTATAGATTAGAATAAAACATACATGACTCGTCTTGTTGAAATTTTCAATGTTTTAAAAATAGGATTAGAAGTAGAAATGTCAATTTTAACCCGATTCAACTTAATTTTAGCTTGAGTTTTTCGAGCCACGGGCTGAGCTAGGTTAAGCACGGACTGTGTCAACACTTAAAATATTCAAGCAGTATTAGAGTTTTAATTAATTATTAAAAAGTGGAAGCATTTTTCAAAAGGGAGATCCGAATATGCTTAATTAAGACGTATTATTGGGCATTCTTAAAATATTAATGTATCAGAAGGACCAGAAGGTCCAGATCTCTATCATCACTAGTTTAATATGTGCATGTCAGTGATTGGCTCATTAAATAATCCAAGTCCTTGGCTACATATTCTTATGTAAACTTTCAATAATATATTAATCAAACGCCTTAATGATTGATAACATTTAAATTTTAATGATATAATATGAGTTTATTTTTAAATTTTAATTAGGTGCTTTTTCGACCCGCTTCGTTATTAGTTAAAGATAAAGTTACACGTATTAGACCCCCGTAAATTTGCATTTAACGGGAATTATATTGAATTTTTGTTGTTGTTGTTTATCCGATTTAGGTGCTTTAAAATGGACAGAATTACTAATAAAAAGGTACCTAAGAAAGCCGAGAAGTCGTTAATCTCCACGGCATGATGACATTTGGCTCTTGATGCAATGAAATCTACTGAGTCATTCACTAATTGCAGCCAGAGATCTCTCTCATTGACTCTTCATGTACAAATTAAGATAAGGTTATTTTTTAAACTAAATAAATAAGAGCTAAGTCTCCAGTTATTCGATCATTAGGTATTGTCATTTGTACCTATTTGCTATATAATGGTGACACATTAACCCCTCTTTATGTCACTCATTTGAAAACAATTCCTTTATTATTTAAAAGTAAGACCGTATATTATTGACCTTTTTATATTTTATATTATCAAGTTTTTTACCAAATGCTATTGTTACTGTTGTTATTGATAACATATTGAGTCATAAGATTGAGCAGAAATAGGGAAAGGTGTTAATGAATATATAAAATTCAATTAAGTTGACCTCACACAGTAACTTAAGTTATTATGGTGAAACGGTCACTTAATATAGTATCAGAGTCTTTTTTACCAAGTAGTCGTGAGTTCAAATTCTATCATCCACCTATTATTCATCACAAAGTAAAGTGAATCTGTGCAAGTTTCAAGTCTAAAGAGCTTTCACTTAAGAATGATGTATTAGTAAATATATAAAATTAATTAAATTGACCTCACACAATAACTTAAATTATTGTAATAAAACGGCCAGGATTTACATTTAAGAAAGCTTTATGTCAATACTCAAACCCCTTTCACTATTTCTTGCAATATTTAGCAATAAGTTGAAACATCAATGTCATCTGCCACGTTTTCTACGCAAAAAACGTCATGGACTAGTTAAAATACTAGGCTTAATGAAATACGAGACTCGATCGATTGGTCTAGACTTTGGACTTTGGAGACCTACTTGCTTAGTTCTTTCAAAAACACTTACCAAATTGATAAATTTTGTTTTTCAAATGTGAAAGATTAAACAATTTGGGAAGTACTTTCCATTCTAAATCACCCTCTTGGAACATCAGAAGCATAAGGGCTTGGTCTCTGGTTACTTAGGCTAAAACTATACCAGGCAACACATTCATGTTGGCCTTAAACTATAGTTCCATTTACTATATTCGGATTTTGCATTTTCCTCTCTATCCCTTAGCCAAATTCAGCTTTGGCTAAATCAAATTGTGTGTGACAAATTATTGATGAGATGCAAAAAAAAAAAAAACAATCTTAAAAAGATGAAACCAATGTTCTATGTAAGGGGGGTTAGTTGGAATTCAAATTTTCTGTCCAGTTTTACTCTTTCTTATTTTGTCTTATGAAATCTCAGGCATTTATTTTATGAATTCTATGTAAATTTTATGCGAGACCCATATAAATAAATAGTTAAGATTTATTGAACACAATAAAATACCGTAATAATAAACAAAGAATCTAAACTCGGTCAGTTGCAGGCTGAAGTTTAAACGGCCACTTGGTCATAGAAGACAAATTCCTACGGACTAAAAGATTAGAGAATGGAATGTAGGGTTCATTTCTGAACATTCAGGAGTCAAATGTTCTAGAGTAGACACATACCTAATTCACGCCTTTCAATATGTCCATAGTTGGGTTCATTTCTGAACATTCAGGACTCAAATGTTCTAGAGTAGACACATACCTACTTCACGCCTTTCAATACGTCCGTAGACAACACGTCATTTTTAGGATTCTAGCTACCTACCTACAACTCTTAACCGTGAATCCTGTCAGCCTACTAATCTCTACCTATCATTTATAATAGGTTAATTATAATTTTTTTAATTTTTATAACTCAAATTTAAAAAGGTAATAATAAAATGATCAAACTTTTAATTTTTTTAATTCTAACCCAAACTTTAAAAAGTAACAAATAAAATACTTAAATTTTCATTTTTTTAAATTCTAGCCTAATATTAATGTTTTTGTTAAGTTTGTTGACATGACTTACCATGTGTTTTAGAAACTTTAACTATTAATACACGACAGACAAAATTAGCACAAGAAATAAATATTAATAAAATAACGTCGTTTAATTACATAATTAAAATCACGTCATTGTTTAAAATGACCTGAATCAGATTATGCAGCTTGAACGAACTTACGCTTTGATTTTAGATTTTTCCTTCGTTTTTAGTTTGTTCTCTCGATGTCTTCACTCGTCGATTTTCAAATTACGCAGCTCTGATGCCCTCGCACTAATGGCATCAAGAGAACGAACTAAAAACGAAGAGTTTACCAGTGCAATACGTTGTAATGCGATAGTAATTTGGGGTATCAAAAGAACAAACAGAAAATAAATTGTAGAGAGCATCGGGAGAACAAAGATAACGTGGGGTTAAAATTGAAAGTTTAGGTAATTTATTGTCACTTTTTGAAGTTTGAGTTAGAATTTAAAAAAATAAAAATTTGAGCATTTTATTGCTAGTTTTTAAGTTCAAATTATAATTGAAAATTTGTGAAAATTTTAGTTTTTTCTTGTAAGTAACCCTTTATAATATTCCAAAAAATCCATTAAAATTATGTTTCTTTCAAAATTTATGTATTTAAACGTTACTCGAAAATCATCATTTAATAGTAGGGATGCCAAATGGGCCCGAGTCTAGGGCCAGCCCACTGCCTCAAACCTGATCATGTCTCGAGCCAAATCTGAACATAAAAAGGTCGGGCTAGGTATGGGGCCTCGATCCAAGCTGAGTCAAAAGAGCATCGGGCTTGTCCAATTCATTGTCATCCCTATTTGATAAATAACAACTATTGATAGTTACATTTTTATACATATCCATATTTGAAACGAGCTTCTACCTGCTGTACATGATTTTCTTTTTGTTTGTGGTAACATTTTTATTTGAGTTCATCAATATTTTAAAAATTAGTAAGATAAGAAATTTAAGATTTAAAAGGTTTAATTAATATTAGACCGGTTTTGAATCATCACTCTTTTAATCATCACTCACATTTTCGCTATCTACATATGAGACAGGTTTTGGATCTAGAAACAAACCTATTAGGGCACAAGTAAGATAGTTATTTTTTTTTTTTTGGTCTTTCATCATAATATCCATCGGCGGATCCAGCAATTAATCTCCTCGTTAATAGGAAGACACCTTATAGAGTAGGACAATTAACCTAAAGATTTAAAGCTGCTTTATACTCAAAGTTAATGATCGAACCCCTAATTTTTAGTTAAGGGTGGATGAGTTAATATATTTTTTAAAATATAGAAGAAAATTTACTTTATGTGTACTTTCCTTCGCAATTTAGTTATAAAAATGGCACGACTTTAGTTACTTGTATAGGGATCTGAGGCCTAGGTTTGTTACTCTTAAATCTTTATCTCCTTTCGAGGTTTTGATACTTTATATAAACTTATAAAATAGAGTATCAATTAATTATTTTAAACATATGACTCTCTCAAATTAAAATAATTATAATTATTGTGAAAGTACTTAGTACGTTATATAAACAATAATATTTGAGATCACAAATAATTACGTCATATGCACATTAATTATAACGCAAATTGATTTAACAATAATGAGCAACTTTAGGGATTTGCAGGTGATTTTCTTCTTCCATTCCCACGTAACACTAGGTCAAGATCTACATGTAATTCCTACATTATAGGATCTTAATTTTGAGTTTAGATCTTCTGTCCAGTCTTATAGTGTTTTATTCTGTTCCATAAATTTCAGTCATTTATTCATGCAGGTTTCGCGTGAGCCCCGCATAAGTAAACAAATGACCTGCATAAATGAATGATTGAGATTTATGGGACAGAATAAGACACCATAAAATTAGACAGAGGATCTTGTTTCCTTAACTCCACCTCCTCTTTGGCATGTTGCATCATAAAATATGAGCAAAATTATGAAGGTGTCTTTTTATAATTAAGATCAGTGTTCTTAAAACCGGATCGGTCATCGAATCGAAGGTTTTATTGGTCATAATTATGCAATAATTATATTTAATTATATATAATATTAATAATATTTTAAAAAAATGATGAACCAGTGGTCGGACCGGTCCGATTTGACCGGCTTAATTTAACACCAGTTTTTTAACTTAACCTGAATCAGTCAGCCGACTGGTTACCAGTTAAATCGGTCGAATCGGCTGATCCGTTCCGAGTTTGAAAACAGTGATTAAGACTCACCTAAAACGTCCTGTGAAAAACAAAAAATTCAGCATCGGGCAGCATTAATTGAAAGATTCTTACAATAAGTTCTTTATTTAAGGAAAACAGGCATTGACTCGTTATGTTATGGTAGATGTAGATAGGGCCACATGGCAAACAAAATAAGGTGAACCGGCGAGGCATAATCAAATTTCGCAAATTTCTGACCCTCGACATCACCCTATAAGTAATCCAAAAGATAATCACATTATTTAACGGCGTCGTATCTATAAGTATATGTAATTAACTCATTCTTGTCCATCAACCAGTGTCGGTGTATTTATATAAGGGCAAATTGGTTTAACAAAGTCGGTATGACATAATCGTGAATATAATTGGATCTCGGGTCGTCATTTATTTATTTTAATCTCGGTTTAACAATTTATTAGAATGTCCTTCAGTCCTTGACCTTATAACGACACATATGGAGACAAGTGTGAGCTTGCAAGCAGTGGAAAAGGAACCTAATATTGCTAAACAATGGACCAGACTAAGGCCCGAGCCTACTCTCTCGGCCCAGCTTCGGCTCGAGGCTCAACTAGGCTTGGGGCTACCCGGCTAGAGCTGGGGGTTGCTTTACCCGAGTCAATTTGTTATTTTTTAAAAGGATTTTCTAAAAAATATTTATTAATAATTCAAAGAGATACATATAAAATATTTATTTATAATTTTTGATATAACCAATAATATGTAAATTTGATAAAAACAATTTTGTATATTAAAAGTAAAAATCAATAATGTAAGTTATCACAAAATTATCAATTATAAACAA
>JANKYE010000007.1:8417413-8462852 GCA_032467995.1 Erythroxylum dillonii | reverse complement strand
ATAAAAATAGTGATTATTATTTATTATTATGATTTTTTGAGAAATGGTTAAAAATATACAGTACAATTGTATAATATGACAATGAAATATTTTGTAATTTTAAAAAAAAATTTAGGAACTATTTCATAAATTTAAAAAAAATATCTAAAATAATATCCGGTATTAATTGGTATTATTATAGTATCATATTAAAATCTAATCTGATACTAAATCTAGTACGATATTCGTAACATTAGGTAAAAGTAATAAATATAATTGTGGAAGGATTTTACCTTATTCTAACAATCGTAAGGACACAGGGTTGCGAGTGTGGAAGATTCCAGGCCCGATATAATCAGTTACAGGTTATGGACCCAAATGCAGGCTAAATGTAATACCTCCATCCAAGTCCAAAAGGTACTAAATCTCGTGTTTTTTCCTTAATATTATTCGCTGTTTCGTTTTTGCCTTAACGATCATGTAAATATTGCAAGGCTATTCTTCGTTAATTGTCTGTGCGTGTTATTACAATAGAAAGACGAAACATAGATATAGGAAAGGTTAATTTAGATCTCTTGAACGATGTCTGGACATAAACCGTAAAAGGCACTAAATTAGAGACAGAGACAACGAGAAATCAAAGTCGAGATGTTCAAGTTTTTGAAGGGAGTGGTGGGTGGATCAGGTACGGGAATAAAGGATCTCCCGTACAACATCGGCGATCCTTTTCCGTCCTCAGCTTGGGGCTCTTGGACTCACCATCGCGGCAGCTCCAAGGTTCGCATTCCTGTCTCTATCATCGTAATTGGATTAAATGAAGCCTCATTTTTCTTGTATTCTCTATGAAATGGATTATGAGATCAAGATCTCATTGCACTCCTTCCCACTTCACTCCGGATCTTACGTTCTAGTATCAGTAGTAAGGTTGGATATCTCCTTTATCTTTAGGGTTTAGGCCACTGCTGTGTTATCAATTCGTGGCTCGTGCAATTAAGCAAACTTCCTTATTTATTCGTTAATTCATCATCCAGGTTCCTGACTTCACCACAGAATTATTTGGTACTTCTTGTTGTGTGATATGATGTGATGATTGTGTACAACTTTTTAAATATTCCATTCCGTTATTTAACTTTTCTTATATAAGATGGAGGGTTTTTTTATTCTTTCCTTCATGGCAGTTCATGGTACCTTTTCCATGGCTTCTGCTTCGTCATATTTGTTTCATTTTTTTAATTGATCTCTATTATTTCAGGATGATGGTTCGCCAGTGTCTATATTTGCTCTTTCTGCAAATAGTGCTCAAGACGCACATTTAGCTGCTGGTCGAAACGGGGTCAAGCGTCTGCGTACTGTAAGCTACAATGGACTTTGATATATATTATCGTTACTAAAGGCAACTTCATTTTGTATTGTATTTCACTTTGTTTTCTAACCTTGAATTCAGAAATTTCACATACGATAATAAATCCAAGAATTCTGTTATATTTAGTCAGGATTGAACTAATTATACCCTTTATGATTAAAGTTAGTTGTGCAAAATGTTTAACACGTTGCTTAAGGCCCCCTATTTGGACCTCCATTTAGCTGGCAATTAGATTTCATTTTAAGTACTCTATGCAGTCTGGGTTCAAAAACCTCCAGTCTTTTATTCACATTTGGATTAACTTAAAGAGTTAAATTACCATTAATGGTTCAGAGTAGGTATTCGTTAATAGTATAAGCGGTTGCATTCTTGAGGGTTGAGGTATGAAGGCCAATATCTTGTTGCCACTAGCTTATGTTTCTATTGTTCAAGCAATTATTATCCTTGTTATAGCCCATGGTTATTCGACTTAACTATTGCACAATGCCATGTATGATATCCTATATGCATAGGATATCCATATGTGTCGGCACAAGGTTTTTGCAAGCTTTCCACCTATTAATGTTATTTCCATCAGCAGTATAAGTTGTTTATGCTTCTTTTCAGGTTAGGCATCCGAATATCTTATCATTCCTGCACAGTACTGAGGTTGAAAGTTCTGATGGTTCTACCTCAAGGATCACTATTTATATGGTCACTGAACCTGTTATCCCTTTGTCTGAGAAAATAAAGGAACTGGGTTTAGAAGGTACTCAAAGGTATAAATTCTCTAGTCTACTAGAGTTTGTATTTTGCTTCTCATATGCTTTATCGTCAGTTGTTTACACATCATATTAGGCACATTTTTTTATAACCAAGCTTTTACTGGGTACTGCAGCACAAACAAGCATTTGTATTTCCAATGCGCATTTAGGCATACTCATGAAAGTTGAGGCCTCCTGATGCTTCCTTTGTCATCTTTTCCTTGGAGGGACTTGAGGAATTTCCTTTTGTAACACTTGCCTTCGATCTTTTGTCTGTGATGTGCAATACCATTTTGGTCTCTGCATGTGATATTCGTTTAACACTAGAAGTTCTTAAACACTTGGTTCAATTCATGAAGTGCTGTTAAACTGCTTGGAATGAGCTACATGGGGTTCTTTCATTCTCATATAAATAATGAGTCTATAAGACTCATATAAATAATGAGTAAGGCGTTTATCTTGATTTTCTTTTTGGCAGGGATGAGTATTATGCTTGGGGACTACACCAGATAGCAAAAGCTGTGAGCTTTTTGAATAACGATTGTAAACTTGTAAGGCTGAACTTCATAGTTTTTGAAGTAAATGATGTCTCAATTCTTTTCATTTCTTTGTATAAATCCACACTTCTTCTTCTTGTTCAACATTGCTTTGACTAGCTTTCGTGAATGTAGGTTCATGGTAATGTTTGTTTGGCTAGTATAGTTGTTACCTCAACTTTGGATTGGAAGCTACATGCTTTTGATGTTCTGTCAGAGTTTGATGGAAATAATGCAACAACAAATGGACCAATGCTGGTAATGTGTATTCTTGGAAGTAACTTTTGGGTTAAATTCCTCACAACTCCCAAATGACTGACATTTTGTGGCTTTATTTCAAACTCACGAAACATGTTTATTTATTTTTCTATTAGCAATATGAATGGCTTGTTGGAGCACAATACAAATCAATGGAGTTAGCTAAGTCTGACTGGGCTACAATTAGAAAATCTCCGCCATGGGCAATTGATTCTTGGGGTCTGGGTAAGTTTATAAATGTTCCTTTTGGATTTTTACTTGTTAACTTTTTATTAACTAGAAAGCTTTTCTCTTGGACACTTGGTAGCCACTGTTGAGTGAGCTTAGTGATCATGTGGCACAAACATTCTTTATTAAAATTTGAATGGTTATGCACACTAAAATTGCTGTGCTGGGGGGTGAATAATAGGTGGTTTAGGGTTGTTTCTATTAAAATTATACACATTTAAATAAAGATTTCTTGTATTTAAATCAAGTCAAACCTTCTGAAAAATTAAACCAAACTAAGTCATTCCATATAAAATTTGTTTGATTTGAATGGCTTGGATTAGTTTGGTAATTTTAAATTTTAACATTTATTAGAAATAAGTAAAAAGTATAACATAAGTAAAAAGTATAACATCTCTTTAATTTGATAATAAATAATATTTTAATAGATGTGAAATGTACATATAAAAAGGTAACAATTTTAACCATATTTGTATGATCTCTTGAAAATATTTTGTAAAAAAAAATAAAAATTTCAACTATTAAATAATTTAAATAGAATGCAAAATATTCACGACAATACTATTGATATCATTACTTCATAATCGTGAAATTTTACACTAGCAGTACTATTTAAGTAAAAGAAATAATAATTTTGGAAGCAAAATAAATAAAACAAAAATTTAAGATGCAAGAATGATAAATACTTTGTGTTACACCAAAAGCAATTGCTTGATCGATTTTATTTAATAAAACTACATGATAGGACTAAAAAACGTATGATTATAATATTATAAAACATGTAACTTTTAAACCTCAATGTTTTGAAGGATTGGTTAAGTATCAATGCTAAAAAAAGTTGAGTAAGAATCATATGTATAGATTTCTCTATTTTTTTTAAAGAGAGAAAATTTAATACAAAAATAAAAGGAGAAAATATAAATTGATTGAAAGGTGCTATTCTTGTGAGCAATAAGAACTTATATAAAAAGTTCAAATATAATGAATTAAAATATTAAAAGCCAAAATAAAGTGGAGGTAATGATATTGGTTCGATTTGGTTTAGGTTAAACTAAAATTAAAATCAAACCAAGTATTCAATTTTTTATTAAAAAACACATATTTTTTTATTTTTGAGACCATATTTTTAATAGTTTGGTTTGGGTTGAATAGTTTGGATGGTTTGTGTTCACCCAATATGCTTTATATGTTTATTACTTGAGAGTATTCTAGCTTTCAATAGGTTTTCATAGATCTTTTGGATTTGATGATCATAAAGCATACAAGTGGTTTTGCATTGTTGAATTCATCCTCAATTATGCTAGTTAGCAATTTCTATCAGAAGGAATTTTAGATAAATTCAGATGTTCATATGTGTTCAAATATTTTATTTAATCTGCATGGTTCATACTAGGGCTGCGTTTGGAGAACATGGAATCAGCTAAAAAATTAGCTGATTCATGCCTTTCAGCTGTTTGAAAGTCAAACAGCTGAAAGTTTGTTTGGTAACAACGTAAACAGCTAGCTTCTTGATACCAAAACGCTGATTAGGTGTTATTGTTGTTGTTAACTGGTCACTCGAAAGATTTTGGGACATTGATCAATTTAGTTTACAGTAATTTTATTATTGAAGAAATAAAAACAAGGGTATGGTCTAGCACTCACTCCTAGTACTTGTTATAAGTACTAGGAATAACTTACAGGGATCGAACAAACAAAGGTATTAGGCTCATGCCAATAGGTCATATAAATCACTTTTAAGATTTTAGGAATCACTTCTAGTTCCAAGAATCACTTATAAATACAACACTGTGCTACCTACACATAAGTTTCTGAATTTCGCAAAAGTCACTCTTATTCTCTCCTTTTCTCATAAACTAAAAGCAGAGACAACTATAAAGATTTGCCCACTTGGGCCTTATGAGGCAAGGAATGAAACTTTATTTTTCTACCTTTATAGAAAATTTCAAAATAAGTTATTCTATTTCAACGCCTATCAAGGAAAACCAATAATTAAACAAAATAAAAAGAAATGTTATTCTCGGAAATTTTGAATATGGAAAGTTGTCTACTACAAAAGTAACCTTAAATCAATTTTCATTCTCCATCACTATCAAACTTTGATACAATATTTTTTGCCATTGCATTATTTAGAAGTGTACAAGAATTTCGCTTTACCCTAACAACAAAAAAGGGAACAAAAAAGAAAATCAAATCCCATGATTACGAGATATCCTAACTAAATAGGAAATCTCCCATGACTATGGGATATCTTAACGAAATAGGAAGTCTTAAAAAGATACAAGAATCTTAAAATAGCTAACTTGCCACAAATGATGCCTTCCCACACTCCCCCTCAAGTTGGTGAATGGGTATTCTCCATTTCCTTTGATACAATATTCTCAAAACTTGAACTACTTAACCCTTGGTAAGTATACCAACTAGTCGGTTCTTGTAGCCACATAAAGTGTTCAAATCAAACCACTTTCTGGTTTTCCTTCCAAGAAATGTCTGTGAACCTTGTGTATTTCATTCAATTATGTTGTAGTGGGTTATCAACTATACTGATCACATATTTATTATCATAATAGAGTTTCATTGGGTTATCCCACTTAAGCTTCATGTCTTTTAGGGTAATTTTAACCGAATTAGTTCACGCAGACCTTGAGACATTGCTCTTACACTAGATCGTGCTACTATATTCTACTTCTTACTTCTCCGCATCACAAGGTTCTCATTAAGGAAGGTGCATTATCTAGAAGTTGATCTGTCATCAATCAGTCTTGCATAATCAACATCCATATATGCCTCAAGTAATAGACCTCCTTTTCTCTTAAACAGAATAGCTCTTCTTGGCATCCCTTTAAGACACTGCAATACTCGGTGAGCTGTTTGCAAATGAACTTTTTTTGGGCTATACATAAATTGACCTATCACACTCACTGGGTGTACTATATTCGGTTGTGTATGAGACAAATAAATGTGCCTTCTTACAAGGCGTTAATACATTTCCCTGTCTATTGTAACATCCACCTTTGCCTTTCTGAATTTAATGTTTGCGCTATCGGAGTATTTGTTGGTTTGCAAGTTGTCTTGCCTGTTTTTCTTTGGAGATTAGAAACATTCTTTTGTTAGGAGAAAAAAATACCCTGCCTATAATAAGCTATTTCAATACCGAGGAAATATTACAGCCTTCCTAACTCCTTAGTAAAACATTGATTTAGCGATTGTCCTTTCCTTGTGGTCTTCTTTTGTCACTATTAATGTCATCAACATACACAAAAAAGTGTTGTAACCCCTCCTAATGGTGAGTTTTTGATTAATTGTGTATGATCCCTTTAGCTTTGTCTGTACCCCATAGTCATCATTACGCTTGCAAATCTCCTAAACCATGCTCGTGGCAATTGTTTTGGTTCGTACAAAACCTTCTTCAACTTACAAACATTTTGAGTGGCCAAATTATTCCTATAACTTGGTGGCACGTCCATGTAGACTTCTTTCTCGAGTTCTCCATGCAAAAATGCATTCTTTCTTCTTTCTCGAATTCTACATACAAAAATGCATTCTTGAATCAAATTGTTGAAATAGTTAGCCGGCAAAGATAAGGGCACTTTAACATTATTCATCTTTTCAACTGGAGAAAAAGTCTCTAGATAGTAAATTCCACTATTTTGGATATAGCCTTTGGCCACCAATCTTGCCTTATATGTTGCAATTGACTGCCTCATACTTCACTGTGTAAACCCATTTACGCCCACACGTTTCTTCCCAGCTGGCAATTTCACCAACTCCCAACTTTTACTTTCTTTTTCCAATGACTCCTTTTTCACATTCACAGCTTGTCTGCATTTCTCATTGGTTAAAGACTCGAATAGGGTTTTAGGGATGACAATGGTGTTTAGGATAACAAGGAAGGCTGTATGAGATGTTGAAAATTTTTTCAAAAGAAATGAGCAAGGAGATAGAGTGGCCGTTTAGTACATTCCCTAATCCTTTTTCAGATAGTAGTAGGAAGATCTTGATCATTATTGCTGAACTGAGATTCGTTTTCAATTTGCAAAGAAGGTTAAAAAATTGTTACTTTATTCTCAATATCTAGGTTGGAGACTTGGGCTTACATAGATTCAGGAATGACCGTCTTCTTCCTTGAATAAATATTTTTAAATCTCTTGTTCTCAAAGGCAAAATTTGTCTCGTCTTGTTGATTTTGAGGTATAGGTTCTAGGACAAGCTTAGAGAAAGATAGCAGGTCATGCCCAAAAAAAAAAAAAAAAATCTTCAGATCTTCCATCCTTATCTTATATTGTTGAAGTCTCCCCTTAAAGATAAGAAGAAGTGAAATAAGACTCATATTCATTGAAAGTAACATCTGTCGAGGTAGTAACATTTTGAAAGAGGATGGTAACACTTATATACTCTTTTTGAGTTAAGAGTACCCTACAAAGAGACATATGTCCTTGGATCCAACTTTTTGTCATTTTGGCTATGAATATGGTCAAATGACACACACCCAAATACCCTAAGAATAAGGTTATTTGTAGTTTGTAGATTAGGATAAAATGTTGAGGGATTTCCATTGGACTCTTAAATCCGATTACTTTTGAAGGCAAGCAATTTATATGATTAGTAACTGTGAGTTCTGCTTCCTCCTTAAAGGATTTATGTACATTTTTCTTTTAAAAAAGAAAAAGACTCGGTTTATTTAAGAAGGTGGTCAATTTTCTTTTTAACATAAGATGATTAATATACAATCCTTTTTTCTTTTTTTAAGTTTGGAGTTAGGACTTGATTGAAATACTCCTACTATCATACCAAAACCTTTGGATATTGACCTCAATTTGATTTTTAATCATGGAACAAAAATTTGGGAGGACACTACTAACATCAGATTTGTGTTTGAGTAAAAATATTCAAGTGACCAGTATAATCATCATGAAAGAAACAAACTATTCTACCTCATAAACATTAGAGCAGTAGGACCCTAAATATCACTGTGAATGGGATAAAAAGGGATGGAACTTCTTTAATTACTAACTGGAAAAGATATATGTTGTGTTTGACAAGCTTACATAGTTCACAATGACTATCATTACTATGTATGTTGCATCGGAATCCTTTCTCACAGAGTTGTTTGGCACTGTCACTTGTGAGAAGGTTGGGTGGTGATTTTTGTAGTTCTTTTACACTACGTTACATTTGGTTTTTCTTCTTAGATAGGGATCTATGCCAATCTGATTTTTCCCCTGCCAATTGATAGGGTGTCTTATTTATGAACTTTTTTCCAATATGAAGTTGGGCAAAACAGAAGACTTGCGCAATACTGCTTCCATCCCAAAGGTTTGCCTTCTCTCTCAGGGATTATTTTAATTCATATTTGCATGTGAATGACGCAGGGGGGCTTTGGCATAATTTTTAAGATGGAGATACTATGTTCATTTTCCTCTTTTTTAACAATTTAGGATGTCCTCTGGCGGCTTTGATTTCCATCTCATTGTTTGTCTTAGTCTGCATTTGCTTAATTTTCCTCCACTTGTTACAGTCTTTGCTTCAAGATTACCAGCGTCTTTTGAGTTCTATGCCTTCTCGTAGGATGAATACAGCAAAGCTCATAGAAAATAGCGGTGAGTCTTATGTTGACTTTAGTGAGTATCCCTTTTTCAGAGAAATTTCTGGTAGTCCTACTTTGACAACTATTAAGTGTTTGATTGCTGTGCTCATTGTGCCATTGGTTAAGCAAACTTTTGGTTGTATCACACATTTATGTTTGGTTTTCTGATTGGTATTTATGGCTTCATTCATCTTCATGGATACGGTTATGGGAGTATAATTTCTTAACAACTTACACGTTTCTATGCACTGCCGTTTTTATTTCTGTTTATATTTTTGAAGATCTTTGCAGTTATTACTAATACAACTAAGGTTGTGAATTGGGACTAGGGGAGTGGGGGAATTGAATCCTTGGACTGAAGTATTAGGAATAGTTCCAATGTCATTGGGCTACTAACCAGTGGTTAATCTTAACTGGGATAGTTTCTATTGCCTGATTGATATTTGATTTTACTGATTGGAAGTTGAGAGATATCTCATGATTTTTTTGGTATCTTTCTTCTAATTCCTCTGTTTTCTACTTACTGAAGTTTGCAACCTATGATTTTGGCAGAGTACTTCCAGAATAAGTTGGTGGACACTATTCATTTCATGGAAATTCTTACGTTGAAAGACAGTGTTGAGAAAGATACCTTCTTCCGTAAGCTCCCAAATTTAGCAGAGCAGCTTCCTCGCCAAATTGTGCTGAAAAAGGTTTAAAAGCTTCATTTTTAGTGGGTTCAAAGCTTTTGCACTGTGTTCTTACCAATTTGCGATGCCTTCTTTTGTTTCTTCAGTTACTTCCTTTATTAGCTTCGGCCCTGGAATTTGGTTCAGCTACCGCCACTGCTTTGACAGCTTTGTTAAAGATGGGTTCGTGGCTTTCTGCTGAAGACTTCAGTGTGAAGGTTTTGTCTTCTTCACTAGTACTCTTACTCTTACTGTTCAGTATTCATAACGAATCTGTATATTTTCATCCCATCTCAAACTTGTAAGTAATCTTACTACTGGTATCTTACTTCAATCTTCTGATAATAAATTTCTTGCTTGCATTTTTTGGCAGTTATTGCCAACCATTGTGAAACTTTTTGCTTCCAATGACCGCGCGATTCGAGTTAGTCTCCTGCAGCACATTGATCAATTTGGAGAGTCATTGTCAGCTCAAGTTGTTGATGAGCAAGTATAAAATCTATGCCTAGTTGGGTTTAATCTTTCTTTTGATTAAGGTCTCTATTTATGTGAGTTAAGTCCTCAAGATTTTTTTACTCTGTAATTGGACTGATTGTTACTAGGTCTATCCTCATGTCTCTACGGGGTTCTCTGACACATCTGCTTTTCTACGTGAATTGACTCTCAAATCCATGCTGACTTTGGCTCCTAAGGTACTAGCTACTACTTTTCAAGGTATCCATGCTTCTTTATATGATATCCTACAAAATAAAGTTGTACTGGTTATGTGGGAATAATTTAACTGAAAGTGTGTTAATTATCTTCTTGAAATATCATTTTCGTTCATGTGTATATGTTGTACTAGTTCAATAGTTAGTTGTCACTTGCTGTAGCTTGTGCTTATAATAATGGGTTGAGCATCAGGTGTCTATTCTGAGTTGTTCCTGAAAGCTACTTCTTTTTTGCCTTTCATTACAGCTTTCTCAACGTACTATTTCAGGCTCCTTACTGAAGTACCTTTCAAAGTTACAGGTACTGATCACGTGTTTTTAGGTAGCACTGAAGACATTCTTTCTTCTAGTTGCAATTGATACAGACATAATAGTACTCGCTTTTGGTTTTCATATTAATCTCATTTTCTCTTTATTTTTCTATTACTCGGATGCCTTTATTTCCTTCTATTAGCAGCTCCTAATTGTGCAGTGAGGGAAATTTTCTCCCATATGCTGAATAGTAGGAAGAGTTTTTGATTCTTTATTATTGTTAGTTTGTTGTCTTATCATTTGATATTTTCAGGTTGATGAAGAGCCTGCAATTAGAACAAATACTACCATATTACTTGGTAATATAGCGAGCTATCTAAATGAAGGGGTAAGTATAAGCAAATGCCATGCGCTTGACAAATATATATTACTTCTGATTTTATGGTGATATTGTTATTGAGAGGTGATTCCCGTGGGTATTCATGCGTAGTAATTATAAGTCTTTTTTGTACTTGCCATTGTATTCTGATGAGTTGAATTGTGTAACAGACAAGGAAAAGGGTCCTAATTAATGCTTTTACTGTTCGAGCTTTGCGTGATACTTTCTCTCCTGCTAGAGGAGCAGGTATAAGAATTCTCTATTCTTCCTGTATAAAATGCGATGTTACACCCTATTTGCCTTACTAGTCTTTCTTATTCTTTTATCTACTCATGAAAGTTCTGAGATGTGCTGACAAGTATTAACTGTTTATGCAACAGGAGTTATGGCATTATGTGCAACTAGTTCTTATTATGACATAAATGAGATTGCAACTCGAATTCTTCCTAATGTTGTTGTTCTCACAATTGATCCTGATGGGTAATGATTTTTCAGATCCTATTCTCGTCAGTATATTCCCATAAATCTATCTGAATAAAAACTATCTTTCTTGGATAGTGATGTTCGTTCGAAAGCATTTCAAGCTGTTGATCAGTTTTTGCAAATAGTGAAGCAATATTATCATAAGGTCTGTTCTTTAGCTCTTTCATTTAAAATCAAATGTCTACATCCTACTACTTTCTCCTTTTTTGATTTTCTTCACATCCATGATAATGTTTATGAGAGTTCATTTTGAAAGAATAATATTGATCTGTCGTATTATGTTGCGTGGAACGTTTTCTTTTGGTTATTGATAGGCAAGTGTTGGAGATACCACTGCTGATGTAGGAATCTCGTCAATCCCAGGAAATGCTAGTTTACTGGGGTAAGTCTGTTAAATTATGCTATTTATTTGTGTCAGTCCCTATACAGCGGAGAAATATACATTGATGTGCCAGGCAGGCAAGTTTTGGAATTAACATTTATGCAACAATGTGTATCTGTACCCATATTTTTTTACAGTATTTTGTGCTTTTCATTTTTCCTTATTTCTGTTTCTTGTCAGTATTTCTAAGTGTAGTGTTCATGTATATTTTTGTTGAGTGTGCATGCACATGGCTAAATTTACTCCCCCTTGGCTATAACTAATTAATTTTTCTTTTCAAATATTGCCGATATTTGCGACCTGAAATGAATTACGTTTATTATATGAAGTTTAAGATAAAAGTATTGTAACTAATTTTAGCAATTCTTTTTTCAATCTTCACTAATGAGCCTTTGTTGAATTGGCACGTAACACTCCGCTTACCTTGACTTGCTTGGGTTTCAGCCTCCCAAGTGACCAAAAATTTGATAACGAATCTCCTAACTCCCCCTTGATCGGTTTATTAGCAATGCCTTAATGTCTGTTATTTGAGCATAGGGTACCATGCCAACACTTTCATACTTGATTCCACCTTATGCCGTATGTTACTATAAAATTATAGAAATATATATCACTTCCTTTAATCATGAATCTTTTGTTGACCCCTAAATCTTATTTACAACGCAGATGGGCCATGAGCTCTTTGACCCTTAAAGGTAAACCCTCTGAACAGGCTCCAATTGCTTCTGCAAATTCCGGCACTTCGCAAACTTCCACAATGACCTCAAATGCAAGCTCAGGTGTGTAGCATTTCTAACTGTTTGGTTGCTTATGTCCAGTTTAGAGTGGAGATAAAACATATGCATTTTCCTATATGGACATGGTCAAGCTCCATAATGAAACCAATCAAATGCCAGATAATCTTGCTAATCATTTCAGTGTTCACTGTAATTTCAATTTACATAGCCATGATAAATGGAGGCCATAAAGAAGAAACACTTCATTGTTATTTCCATTTATCTCAAGCTTCTGCTGTATCATTTGCATTGTCTCATCTTGATACTTTAGTCATGGATCCAATAATTGTTTTGATGTTTGGCACTCATAGTGATGGATGCTCCAAGCACAGCACCAGCTCGTGTAAATTCCAGCACTGATTTAGCTGATCAACCTGTGCCCGTCTCCCCTACGTCGACGGATGGCTGGGGAGAAATTGAGAATGGAATTCCTGAAGATCATGATAGTGATAAAGATGGATGGGATGATATTGAACCTCTTGAAGAACCAAAGCCATCTCCAGCGCTTGCAAACATACAAGCTGCCCAAAAGCGGCCCGTCTCCCAACCAGTTTCGCAGTCAAGACCACAAGGTAGGGTCATCATATAAATGGCTATTGGCTAGTAGTTGGCAATCTCCGCCCAGTCCAGGCCAGGCCTGGTTTGACCAGGCTTCGGGCTGGTCTCAGGCCTGGAGAGTTGACCCAAAGTTCAGCCTGAATGGCTGGACCCTGAAACAACATTGCTTTGGGAAATTTAACTAAAACACAGCTTGAGCCCAACTGGGCTTTGAATCAGGCTTAGGCTGCCTTATGCCGGCTCACCCCAGGCCCAGCTCATTGCGATGCCTAGTGGTTCAATTGCAAAGTATTCAAGATTGACAGTTGACATCAGCAGCTGAAACTTGGGGATAAAAGGGAAAATGGTTGTTCGATTTTAACCATAAATACTATGATTTAGCATATGATTATTTGAATGGTGGGGTCACACCCAATGGACATTCTGCTTAATTTTCTTTGGAAGACCTAGGTTAATGCTGCTGCTTAATCAACTTCAACAAGTTAACTGTTTTTCTAGCTGTTAGACAAAACCTTCGAGCTACAATAGCTAGTGCTCCATTTAGGTTGCACTTGCCAATAGTTTCTGTTGTTGGAAGCTTTAGCATGTTTGTTTTATGTGATAGCTACAAGTTATGACCTCAGCCACTGATGACTTCTCAGATCCTTTCGAAGAATCTCAATTACATTGTTAGTGTCATTGATGAATTGTCTTTTTAGTGGATGTGGTCTAGACTTCAGCTTTTCTATGATTATTAACATATCTCATATTTGACAACAATCTGAGGCAGACCTGGATCTTTGGGTTGCTTTCAGAACTGCTTTAAATTCTTTAGGCCTAACTAGAGTGTAAGTGATTTCAATTTTATCAAACACTAAAGTTGTTCTACATTCTACGGAGCTTTAATGTGACACACCAATGTCAGGACCATTTTTAGTATGCTCTTATGTTTGTGGTAAATGAATGTCACTCCGCTAGGAGCTCTTTTAATTGGTATTCCATTATGTCATCATTGTTTCTTAGGTCATAGTTTATGTTAAATGCTAGCTGCATAATATTTCTATCGTAGTTATTGGACTCTGTTGCAGTTTACATGAAGTTGCCAGATCATGTTAGAAGCTCTATTCAAGTTGAGTGAACATGTGTACATGTTCTAGGCAGTAGTGGATGTGTGAATAAGAGCTGATTTGCTCTATATTATATTACTAAGAGAATGTAGTACATATGTACATGAATAGGATTACAGAATAGGCTAGATAATCTATACAGATACAGAAGATAATCCTAGGATAATGTTTATCTCTAAGATACTGCTATCTAATCTATAGAATCTGATTACAATCAGATTATAATATTATGAGATAATATGTATCTTGACCATACTCTCCCTTAAGTTGGATCATAGATATCAATCATGTCTAACTTGCTGATACATTCTTCAAACACTTGTCTTTGAAGACCTTTGGTAAACACCTCTGCTGTTTGCTTCTTTGTTGGGACATAAGTTAGGCATATAATCCCATCTTCTATCTTCTTGATAAAATGTCGATCAACTTTAACATGCTTTGTTCTCTCATGGTGGACTGGATTGTGTGTCATGCTTAGAGCTACCTTGTTATCACAATAATGTTTTATAGGTGACTCAAAATTGATGCCCAATTTTGTCAACACTCTCTTTAACTAGAGACTTTCACAAATCCCTTTTGCAACTGCTTTTAGTTCAGCTTCTACACTACTCTTGGCTACCACCTTTTGCTTCTTACTTTGCCACATGACCAAATTTCCCCACACGAAAGTACAATACCCAGTGGTTGATCGTCTATCCCCTTCTAAACTTGCCCAATCTGAATTAGTATATATTTCAATTGTTCTTTGATCTCCCTTTTTGAATAATAATTCTTTCCTAGTAGTACCCTTTCAATATCGTAGGATCTTATAATCTGTCTCAAAATGCTTTTTCCTTGGTGCATGCATGTAGCGACTTACAACACTCACGGCAAAAGCAATATCTGGTCTAGTATGAAACAAATAAATTAATCTTCCCACTAGTGTCTGGTATTCTTCACGGTTAACAAGTTTATCCTCTTCATCCTTAAACTTTGTATTGTCAATGGGAGTGGTACTTGGTTTATATCCTAACATTCCAGTCTCTTTCAAGAGATCAAGAATGTACTTCCTTTGGGAGATGTAATCCCTTTCTTTGATCTCGCTACTTCCATGTCTAGAAAATACTTCATTTCTCCTAAGTCTTTAAATTCAAATTCTTTCCTCAAAGCTAACTTGAATCGTGTAATTTCCTCTGCATCATCACCAGTTACGACAATATCATCTACATATACAATCAAAATTGTCTTCTTACCTTCTCTAATTCTGAAGAACATTGTATGATCCGACTAAGCTTGTGTGTATCGTTCTATTTTTAGGACTTTGGCAAATCTTTCAAACTAAGCTCGTGGTGATTGTTTAAGCCCATATAGGGATTTTCTTAGTCTGCATACTCTGTTTCCTCCTCCTTCCTCATCAAACCCTAGAGGAAGTTTCATGTACACTTCTTCCTTTAGTTTGCGATTCAAGAAGGCATTTTTAATATCAAGTTGTTGAAGTGGCCAGTTGAAGTTAGCAGCTACAGATAGCAATAGTCTGATAGTGTTTAGCTTGGCCATAGGTGCAAATGTCTCCTTGTAGTCCATCCCATAGGTCTGAGTATAGCCCTTTGCTACTAGTCTCGCTTTATACCTCTTAATGGAATCATAAGCCCTATATTTGACTGTGAATACCCACCTACACCCCACAGGTTTCTTTCCTTTTGGCGGATCAACTTCTTCCCATGTTTCATTCTTTTCAAGTGCTCTTCTCTCTTCGAAGACTGCTTCTCTCCATTATGGAACTTTATGAGTTTCTTGAATATTTTTGGGGATGTCAATTCTGTCCAGATTAACAATAAATGCTTTCTATTGAGAAGATAGATAACAATTTTGTCCAGATTAACAATAAATGCTTTTGTCCAGATTAACCTTTTTGTGCCCAGCGCTAGGAAAATATGAATGAAACAGGTTATAATCATCTATAATATGGTCTGATGCTCCAGAATCAACTATCCATTTCTTCCTATCGCATGAAGATAAAAAAGCTTTTATGATATTACCTCTCATAGTAGCATTAGCAACTGTGCTTGTCTTCTGTTGGTTGCTGTCATTCTGGAGATTCTTTAGTACTTCCAATAGTTTCCCTAGTGAAATATTTAGTTCACCACCTTGTTTTTATCTTTAGATTTTTCTGTTCCCCTTTCACTAGATACTTGGTAGCCTCGATTTTTTCCCTTTTTTGGTTTCCAGTCGAGAGGCTTTCCATGGATGTCCCACATGTGTCTTTGGTGTGACCACTTTGTTTACAATGATCACACCACTTCTTATGACCCTTCTTACTGGGTTCACCGCGGGACATCAGTGCAGATGCTTCATTAGTAGGTACTGGAGACACGTTTTGTTCTTCTTTTGGCTCCTCTTTTAGCATGATTTTCTTCCTTGTTGCTTCCCTTCTAACTCCAGAAAAAACTTCTTTAGCTATCGGCAGAGGAACTCTAATTAGGATTCTTCCACGGACATAATCCAACTTTTTGTTGAGGCCAGCCAAAAATTCAAAGACACTTTCTTTTTCAATTTTCTAGTTGTATCATAGCATCTTCCTTGCACCTCCACTCTTCATCCGACAGAAGGTCAAGTTCCTGCCACAATGCTACCATTTCGACCCAATATTTTGTAACTTCTCTGTTACCTTGCTTCATTTGCCACAACTTTGTTTTTATCTCGTAGATTCGTAATGCATCCTCTCCATCAGAGCATAATTGTCGCATCCCTTCCCAGATTTCTCGAGCTGTTGGCAGAAACATAAAGGTGCGTTTGATCGATGGTATCATGGCATTGATAAGCCATGACGAGACCATGGAGTTGTCTATCTCCCACTATCATACAGCTTGCAAGTTCGTTGGGTCTTGAACGGTTCCTTCTCCGACGATAAAGCTCAACTTCCCACGTCCTCCAATGGCGAGTTTCATAGCTTAAGCCCACTCTCGATAGTTCATGCCATTCAGTTTGTTAGAGACGATGACAATTAAAACTCCTTCAAGACCAAAGGTCATCGATGACTGACCTCCAGTTTGGTTTGGGTTTGCCGTGGAGGATCCCTTGACTTGTCGGGGTGGACTCGGTTTCACTATCTCTTTCACGTGGCTCTGATACCATGTGAATAAGAGTTTATTTGCTCTATATTATATTACTAAGAGAATGTAGTACATATATACATGAATAGGAGTACAGAATAGGCTAGATAATCTATACATATACAAAAGATAATCCAAGAATAATGTTTATCTCTAAGATACTGTTATCTAATCTATAGAATCTGATTATAATCAGATTATAATATTATGAGATAATATATATCTTGACCACAATTAGTGTCATGAAATTAGGCATTGTTAGACATAATAATCCTGGTCATACCATATAAGATGGATTGATTCTTCCAATGTCAACCTACTTCATTTCTATTTAGCAGCCAAGGTAACTCATCCCTCCATTCTTATTGTTTTTGAACCCTTTCCATATGCAGCCAAGTGTTAACCTTTTGAAGTGCTGTACCTTGGTCGTTTCTTTCACTTATTTTGCTCAGTGCCTTCTTCAAATAAATTTATACTGATGAAACTTTGCATTATCTTATCCATTCGAATTTGAACAAATTGAACACTGATACAGAGGACTGCAGCTTCCAACAGTATATGCTTATGAACCACATGACAGCATACTAAGAAAAGTTTTCCTTTTGTCTGCAGGGATCTGTGTCTTTCCTTTTGGGACTGTTTTTCATATTTGTTCGCTGGCCAATAGTTGGCATACTCATGGAACTCTATGGTTGCATTGCACTTTTTGGGTTAGTTTCTTTTCTCGGTTATTTGTTCGCAACTGGATTAATTACTTAAAACACCTGCTAATATGTGCATATAATGTTTTTTTAGTGGCTTTTGGCCCACCGTGAAGGTGTTCCTTTACCAGATCCCAGTGGTTGGGTGGATTATACAGTATCCTATGCTGGTGAGTTACATCAATGCAATCTTTCTGCAGACTGCCTTTGGATACTGAGTTCCTCCATATTTTACTGCAGCTTTTTGGTCGTTTGAAAAGCGGTTAGACCTGCTTTTATTCATCTTGCTGATCAAGCGCGAATTCTTTTCCCTGCCAAGAATTAATCACAACACTGTCACTGTGTGGTTTTGATTAACAGTAGGAAGAGAATCCGTGATAGTAGTGCAACTGACCCGCAATTGGCCACCTCTGTATCAGGCATTTGGCATGAAAACGATTTGTAAAACAAGTGATTGGTCTTTCAGTTCAGCGATCATTGTAAATTCCTTCCGTAGTAATGCTGGATGCTTAGCATCGAAATTACTTACAATACTCATGATACGCCGGATTTAAGGCTGTCCAATAATAATAAGTAAACCTTATTCCTAAAATGATATGAGATATTTTTATATTCCACAATAATATCTATATAAAAAAGAAAAACTAATAAAAAACTTCAATTAATGAAATGTAAAGTAAGAAAATTACTGAAAAAACGAATATATGGTTTGATAAAAATGTTGAGAATGAAATAAAAGACCAAAGGTACGTAAGACTTTTGTTCAAATTATAATTCACTCTCCAAAAATAAATTTCAAAACATCCCAACTTCCCATTTTAATGTCAACAAAAAGGGTGCAACATATAAATATAACATTTGATCCCACAAAATCCAAAAAAAAAAAAGGTTTTTATTGATTTATTCATTTGAATAACTCACAAATTATTTTTTTTATTTTCTATAAAAATATTCAATATTTTATTTTCTATAAAAATATTCAATAATTTAAAAACTGGACTAGAAGTATTTTTTAAAGGTAAAGAATTGTATTAAGTATAAGAGGTCCTTACAAGAAAGAGAGTATCAAACAATACAGCAAGACAACAACATTTAGTCAAGAGCATTAAGCAAGCTACAACAATGGCATTTCAGAAAACAACATCTTCAGATAAAAGATAAAGCACAAGGAAAACGAATCTTTTGACAAAAATGGGATAAGTGCATATTGTGTCTTACCCCAGTCACCCAACCCTATCGAATTAGTGTTGAGTGTTTGGTGACCTTTAGATCCGATAATAGAGCTATAGCCGAAGAGTGATTCATGGTCACCTCTTGAATGTCATCCCACGTCTTGGATCGGATCTATTCTCATAGTGTTTAGAGTGAATAGGCACATCTAAAAGGGAAGGACTCCACTTTTCAGTTACTTTCATTCAAAGTTTACGATCTACTCTTTTAATCGATAGTAAGTCCTTCAATAGTTGGATCAAGGGCTAAGAGAAGGAAGGCTTTATAGGGATAGACCAAAGGCTAGATCCTTTTAGGATATAGCTATGAAATCATAAGATCCATAGAGATTTCTTTTCCAATAGAATATTCCATATATTATTGATCAATGTTGATTTATTAAAAGTGGCAAAAGGAATCAATCCTAATCCCCCCTCTTCTTTCCTTTTTTAAACTTCTAACTATTTAACCTTAACAAAATGACTGTATGAGTTTAAGTTTCCCCACAAAAATCTTCTGGAAAAGCTTCTCAATGATTTTTATTACACCTTTAGCTAATGATATGTTTGAGGACTAGTAAACATGAAGGGAATTCATAATAGATTTGTTGAGTTGCACTCTCTCACAAAAAGAGAGAACCTTATTAGACCATATACTCAATCTTCTCTGTATTTTTTCTATCAAGGAAAAGCATTTAGTGAATTGAATTCTTTTTGTGGTAATAGGCAAACCTAGATAAGTCAAAGGAGTTGGTTTCCTTCTCATCTCTGTGATTGCAGAGATACTGTTTTCCATCATTGTAACATTAGCAGCTAGGATGTAACGACTTTCTGTAAGATTAATCTCCAAACCTAAAAGGTCTTTGAATATAGATAGTATCAGCATGGGTAATTCAATAGATTTCCCATGGGCCTTGGAAAAAAGCAACAGATCATCCACAAAACATAAGTTGATAAACCCTACCCTCTTGCATTTACTATGAAATTTGTAATCCTTGCTATTACCTACCTTCTGTTGGATCAACTAACTTAGGACTTCCATGCATATGATGAAGAGATAAGGGGAGATGAGATCTCCTTGTCTCAAACCTCTTGCACTCTTAAAGATATCAGTTGGGGTATCATTAACAGGAATATAATAGGTAGGAGTGGAGATATAAGCCTCAACCCATCTAACAAACTCCTTAGGGAAACCCAAAATTCGTAAGGTCTGAAGGATAAAATCCCGTTCCATATGATCAAAAGCTTTTTTTGAAATCCACTTTAATGATACAATTAGGAAGGTTGTTCTTCTTTTGATATCCTTTCATCAGTTCTTAGACTATAGAAATATTATCCCCAATTCTTCTAGCATGTAGGAAAACATTTTGATTATCAGAGATCAAAGAATCCAAGACTAGTTTCAGCCTACTTACTAAAATTTTAGAATAACCTTGTAAAGGAATTTGGTGTATATGATAGGCCTATAATCATCCAATGAAGAAGAACAAGAGGATTTAGGAATCAAACAAATATGAGTTTTATTGGTCTCTTTTAATAGAACCTCCTATAGAATAATTCTAGAATAGCTCTTTTAATCATAGGACCAGTTTTCTGCCACGTCTTTTGAAATAAGTATCCATTAAATCCATCCGGTCCTGGAGATTAATTAGGATACATTTGAAACACTACCTCTTCTATTTCCTTCTCTGCCATTGGTTTAATGAGGGTTGCTGCTTGTCGCTGAGAGATCTTATTATGAATAAAGGAGCAAAGAGGGATAGTCTTTGCTTGAGTACGAGAAAAGCCATAAAAACTCTTAAAGAATCTCTCTGCTTCCTTTAGAAAGCCTTTTTGTTGAGAAATTTTCTCTCCATCTTGTAATTTAAAGGAGAAGTTTCTATTTGCATTTCTCCAGGCTAAAATGGAGCTAAAGAAAAATTTTGAACACCTTTCACCATCTTTTATTCAACTTACTTTGGCCCGTTTTTTCATAAGACAGTCATGATCCCTAGCTTTTGATAAATAAGACATCAGTAAAGTCCTCTTAGTATTCAATAAGATAGAATTTGCAGGATCCAAATCAAGCTCATAGTATATAGCCTGCAGATCTTCCCTAGCTTTGGTAATGACTTGCTGTGTTAAAGAGGATCTTCTACTCATTAGAATTTTCATCTCCTTATTGATAGCTTTAATCTTCTGATTACAAATAAATTGTTATATTCCCTCCACCATAACCTCCAAACACTTTTGAAGAGCATCAGAAAACCCATCATCATCAATCAACAGGTTGTTAAACCTGAAAGAACCTCTTCTACCCTGGTGTTGAAGAAGATTCTCTATTTGGATAGTCGTATGATCTGAAAATAAATTAAGAAAAGTAGATACACTATTAGGAAACTGTGCAATCCAAGCTTTGTTCACCAATGTCCGATCCAGTTTTTTTTTCTCAAAGCCCATCTTCCAATCTGTTTGTTACTCTAGATGTAGAAGTGACCCTGAGCCTTAAAGTCAAAGACTTTAAGTCTACCCACACAGTCATTGAAGTCAGCTGAGAAGTTTCTTAGACTATAATTTCCTTCAGCTTCAGTTCTATATAAAGTTGAATTGAAGTCTCCACATAAAAGCCAAGGTCCATTGACAGTTTTCTAGAAGTCTATTAAGCTATCCCATAAAAGTTTCCCCTGGAAAACATGATTATCACCATAGATAAAAGAGGAAAAGATATCAACATTTACTTGAAGAAGCTTACATTTAAGGTGAATAGCTTGCATCTCTGTGACAAAAACATGGACATCCACCAAAGAAGAATCATATCAAATAAAAATTATCCCATATCTATGGGCTTGATGATTGGAGATAAATTGCCATCTAGAACCCAATTTATTCAAGCGACCAAAATTCTTAATTCTGATTTTAGTTTCAAAAAGAGCAAAAATTCATGGTTTTGTGTTATATACAAAATCCCTTAAAAGTTGAAAGCTTTTAAGCTTTTAAGGGCAGTTGATCCTCCTCACATTTTATGCAATGATTTTCATAAATCAAAATATTTTATTTTTGGAGCACTTCCTTTTGCTCTCGTTGGATTTCCTTTTGGTAGTTGTCAAAAATTCTCCAATAATATGATCATTATCCTTATTGTCCATAGAAGGAGGACAACTATTTTCCATCTGAACAAAACCATTAGAATTGTCATTAGGGTTCACTAATAGTTCATCAACATTGGTCTCCTCACCCATGCTTCTAGCTTTTGCATTAGTAGTCACCTCTAATGCTTTTTCCCAGCAACATCTTCGACAATGACTTCTTTCCTTATGCCATTCATTTATGTTGTTGCTTGGTATAGATTCCTCAATCAGTTTAACCTGTCACCCATTAGCTCCTCATAATCCACCCTTTGAAAAGTTTTACTCTTAGGGATCCATCTTTTACCTTGAGAAGCAAGTGAGGGCTTCTATTGGTATTGGATGGACACATTATCCTCGTAAAGAGATCCATCAAGTCCCAATCTCATAATAGGGATAGCTTCTGGTAACCATTGGAAAGATCCATGTTAATGCATATTCTAGCACACCCCAACCTCTTCATATTCGTTGTATTATCATCTAAACATAGAGGTTTACCTAGAAAACTAGCTATCATATTCAATCCTTTTGTTTTACAATATTTAAGAGGAACATTATAGAGATTTACCCACATTGGTATGGGTCTCTTTTTCTTGCATTCAATATGAAAACTTGGCTGCAAGAAAATGGGAAATTTGTCACATGCCACGACCCTTCTTCTGCAACCTTTAATGCTTTAGCTTTGGAAGAAAAGATAAACATAATGTATTTGTCTCCAGCTACTAATGCCTGAATAAAACCTTTGTTTTTCTACGCTGATTAAGCCCTTTTTGAATGACATAAAATGCAGATCTTTTTGAAAAGATAAACATAACGTTTTTATTATGTCTACAAAAAGTTTAAGATTTTAAAAGTTTAATATCGTAAAACTAATTAAAGATTAAATAAAATTAAAATATAATTGAAAGAGAAGAACTTAAAGTTTAATTTTAAAAAATTATTAAATAAAAATTAATTGATTTATTTTAATTTATAAAAATTAATCATTAATTAATAAATAGATGAGTTTAAGATATTTACACTTAAAAAACTCGATTTGAGATTTTTAATCAAGATATTAATATATTATATTTCTAAAAGCGGAAGTTTGAAATTAAAAGAAGAAAAAACTGCGGAACTAAACTGAAAATTAAGCATTTAATTTAAGCACTGAGATGAGATTCCAACAACCATTACTGACATCACACGGGAGTGTCCGGTTCGGTTCTCTTCCACCGGATTAGTTGCCTAACTACTCTTCACTTCTGAAGGTTGAGGGAGAAAACTTATCTGGCCTATCTGTATCTGTCACTCTCTCCCATGATTTCGTCATAATTTCTGCATTCATTAATCAATTTCATTGAGTCTATCTTCTCCTCAATCTCGATCTTGCTTAGGGGGTGCTGCCTTCTTCCTTGTTTCTCTTTGCTTTTTCCCCCCCTCCATTTTGGGTCTTGGCTATGATGACTCGTTCTCGGAGTCGCCTCCAGTTGGGAGCACTGTTTTGCGTGTTGTTCCTCATCGGTCTCGCCATTGCCGACGACGCGTCGTACGATGACGACACTCCCAAGTTACCTGGCTGCGATCACGAGTACAACTTGGTAATCTTTTTGTTTTTGACCCTTTTGTCGTTCTTGGAATTGCACTCCTTTTTGTTGGGTGATTGGAAATTTGTGGTTTTTGGGGTGCAATTGTGAAATGGGTTGCTGTCAAGTGGTTGACTTTATACGTGTTTCTTCGATGGGTTGTGTTATAGATGATGGATTTATGATTTTTCTTCTTCTTTTGTTTGTTGGTTGATGAATTTTTCAGGTTAAGGTTCAGACATGGGTTAATGGCGTTGAAGGCGACACTATCACCGGTGTGACTGCAAGATTCGGGGCTGTTTTACCCACTGTGGCTAAAGATGGTGTCATAATGTCTGCTGTTTTTACAAATCCACTAAACTGCTGTTCCAACTCCTCGACTAAGGTTTTTCCATTGTTCTATTAGTAACTTGGATGCTATCTATATTTGGTTCAGTGTGATTATTACTACTTATGACACATGCATAAATAAAATATACCTGGTGTCTTGGGCCAGTTAAAATCTGCTTTTGCAATTTGTTTTCTAAATATTACTCTGTTTAGGAAACTTGGTCATTCTAAAATTTTAAATTTCCCTACCCAAATACTTGCCTCTGAAACTCCGTGAAGTACGTTGGGAATATGTAAAGTACTCTATCATCAGCCTAGAACCGTGGGAATTACAGAGAAGATATGATTAGTAGTATATCTATCATCTTTTTTATAAATTTAACTACATTTCAAAAGTGCCTTACAATGTGATCTGAACCACAAAATTGGAATGTCTGGTCCTTGTTCTGTTATCTAGATATCTGGTTCTATGGCCGTGTCTGCACGTGGTGAATGCTCTTTCACTGAAAAGGCAGAAGTAGCACAGTCTGGAGGTGCATCAGCGCTGTTAGTGATAAATGACGAAGAAGGTTGGAAGTAGAGTGTCTTTATGTCTGCTATGAGTTGACTGACAATTTGACTGTAAACTTCTTTTGGAGATAATTCATTTTTTCTTTTTGTGTTTATTATGTAGTTCTTGCTGAGATGGGTTGCGAGAATAATAGTACTCCTCTAGATATTACAATACCTGTTGTGATGATCTCAAAGTCAGGAGGAGATTATCTGAATACATCAATGATGAATGGACAGAATGGTAAGAGTTGGAATTTCCACAGTTTCATCATATTCATTAATTTTTGCATTGTATTCTGTTCTTTAAAATTAACTCGGGTAATATACATGTATGTGGAAAAGGCTAGAAAAAAGAACTGCAGGCTCTTGGCAGGTAAGAAAAAAATTGAGGGAACATTTTTCGCATGACAAGTGTAGTATAATTATGTTTTCCTGTGACGGATTGCTTTTCAGTTGTTGTACTAAAATACAATAATTGGTGTTTGTCCATCCCTCGCTTTAGAGATCATGAGTATGCTCTCCTTTTCTCATGTGCATCTACACATAGATGCAATGCTTTGTAAATGCAGTGTGTTTAATTGTATCTCCATGTCCTTGTTGCAGTGAAAATATTGTTATATGCACCTGAACGTCCCATAATGGAATACTCGGTGATATTTTTATGGATGATGGCTGTTGGAACAGTAATCTGTGCTTCAATGTGGTCTGGGTTTGCAACTCCAAAGGAGACTGACGAACGCTATAATGAATTATCAGAGAAGGTCAACATGCAAGTTGTATTTTTATCTTATATTTTTCTCAAGTACTGAGGATTTGTTTTCCAATTTTCTTTTAAAATGTCTTAGCTTATATTAATGTGATCTTTTATACATGTATGGGAGCATAACCTTCCTTTTGTTGGAAGCATGTTCCAGTTGCCAGTGAACAGAGATATCTTAATTCTCTTATCTTCTTGAGCTAGAGCCATGCTTAGAAAATTAATTATAGGATTGAAACTTACATATTGACAAAAGTCTTTTCCTATTTCATAGAAACCTCTTAAACTTTAGTTCCAGAATTTAGATGTTTAATATTTCAAAATTTTCAGTGTGGCCTTGAGTCATAATCTTTGATAGAGCTCCAACAGAACTACGTTATATTGAAGAATGATCAGTTTCATTCTCACCCTTTTCAACTTCCAATTTCAAAACTTAGTTGCTTAACTTCTACATTTTTTGCTTGTAACCCAATTCATCATTGCGTTGAAACATTGGTATAAAAATTTGAAATTAAAAGTTGTTTAGTTGTCTATGAAATCAATTACTAACTTAGTCTGATACTAAATGTTTCAAAACACTAATAGGGAGAAGTGTAAACATTAAGCATCAAAATTGTGAAATTGGAAGTTGAGGAGTGCATATAAACTTGATTAATACTTTGACAGTTATACTTGAATCTGTTGATACTTCTAAGGAAAGTGTCTTTAATCCTTGTTAACAGTTTACCATCGGACAGTCTCTAGCTTGATGATGAAACAAAACAATGTGCTTATAAGTAGACATAGTTCTGGACTGAATTCAAGGAAATACTTCAGAGATCATTTTTTTATTCCTCAACAATTGATGGCAATAGAAGCAAGAAGATCATCTATATAGCCCTTAGAGGAAAAGTTATTCAGATTTCCTATGCTTCAATTTCATTTTTTTTCTTGGATTTTAGCGATGTGTTCTTGTCTACTTTTTAAAGGAGTTTTTATATTGTTTCTGTTCTCATTGTGCAGGCAGGTTCAACATTGAGAGATGATTCAGAGAAAGAAATTGTTGAGATTAATTCAATGACTGCTGTGATTTTTGTTATATCAGCTTCCACTTTTTTGGTGCTACTGTACTTTTTCATGTCAAGTTGGTTTGTCTGGATTTTGATTGTGCTCTTCTGCATTGGTGGTATTGAGGTATTGAATTCTCTTTACATATTCATACTTATTAATATATGCTTCTAGGAAACTCATATGCACACGTGATAGCTATCTTTTTGGACTGGGCAAAAATGGACAATAAACTTATGCCAGGTGTAGCATGACATAATTCTTCAATCAAATCAAGTTTTCTACAGTCGGTTGAATTTCTTTGGACTTCATTTAATCATGTGGAATCCAAAGTTCGCTACTTTGTCCAATCTCCTCAGTATTGTCCTCAATGCCATTATTTCCCCCTTATTATCAAAGATGAGCCTAATGTTCATTTTACTTGGAATGGTCAATTGGTTCGTCTGTCTTTCTATGAAAAATGCCTTAAATATCTATCCATGTCATCTTTTGCAAGACTCCATCTATCAGACATCACATTAATTTCAGAATGGATGTTTTCATGTGTTAATGAGATTAACAATTAGTTACTCTTATGTACTTATATAACCACTTTTGCTAATTACAAGAGCTTTGATTTTTCCTCTGGCAAAAGATATGTCAAAGCACATTGTAGTGCATTTCAAAGCTGCTTTTCACAATCATTTTAATTGTTGGAAATCATTGTTGTACTTCTCTATCCTTTGTAGATTTTCCCGATGCATAGTTGCCTTTTCCATTCATGGTATATTCTGAACTTTTTTCTTCGTTGTGAAATATGATGTTTTTCTCTTTTATGGATTTCACACACATCCGATGCATGACCACTAGATGTCATCATTCATGTCTGCACCCACCCTGATATGTGGAAATATGTGAAAGATATTGATTTGAATGTCCTTTCTTAGCATAAAATTTGCCATACTAGGACAACTCTAAATCAGAGTCGAGCTTTTGAGTAAAGAGAAAATGGAAAAGATAGGAAACTAATGAATATACTGGCAAAGTTCAAGTCACTACTCATGTCTGCAGTGTGATTATCCCTCAACTTTCAGTGGTCATTGAATTTTCTTGTCTTGTTTTTCTCAGGGGATGAATAGTTGTATTGTAACTCTGATTACAAGGTACACTTGGATTTTATCGGTTTTTGGATTATGATATTATCAATTTTCATCTTTTTCCATTGCGTGACTTTATTTCTCTTCTATATTTGGCAGAAAATGGAGAAATTGCCAGGAGAAGAAAATTGATATGCCTCTTTTTGGAGAAAGTTCTGTTCTCTCCATCATTGTAACTTTGTGTTGTCTTGTATTTGCCATTTTCTGGGCTGTACATCGGCATGCATCATATTCATGGATTGGGCAAGATATTCTTGTAAGTTCTGTTTGTAATATCTGTGCACCACATTTTTTCTACTTTATTATACTGCATAAAGGCATATCTATTTTCATGTATGCTGGCGTTCTCCTTTATTCACTTCAATGGAATGTGCTGAATTTGAAACCTTAATTGTTTAGTTGGTTTTGGGAAACTCTTCAAAGTGCATGATGCTTTTGTAGTTTTCATGCTTGGCATATAGGCTTGTAAATAGGAAAAGTCCCCCCATTGGGTTGTTTGGCTGTTATAGTGGTCAAAACATTACAGAAGTTGCTGTGTAGGGAAGTGCTTGGTGCCTAGACAGAGGGCATTTACAGCATGATAGAACTGTAGCGAGTTGGAGCGTGGAGTGTACAAGAGAGGTCTTGGTGTACTTGTAAGGCTTAATGATACAGAAAAGCAACATATTAAAACTTCTGATAATGGCTAGCTGACATTCTATCATTGTTATGTTGATTTGCTTGTGTCATCTTTATGAGCTAATTCTAGAGGTTACTATCTGGTATTTCATTGGTTTTGATAAGGACATATGGATTTGTTAGTGAGATTGTGATTTTCCAAATTTTGGGTAACTAATACCCATGGAGGTTTCCATGTTTAAAAGTCCCCTGAGTTCCCTAGTAAACTTAGGCTCTATGCTGCTGCACTTACACATGCATACAGGCTCTACCTGTATGTACTATGTAGTGAACATACAATACCCTTATATGATATCCCCTTACACAAGAAAACTTTCATTCGAGTCTCGATATGCACATTCGTACTTTAGGAATTTTCTTCAACTGTTGGGAAGGTGATTATCTTCTGCTTGAAAAAGAAGATCGGATTATGATGGAGTCCTAGAATGTTGGTTTTCTGGGAGTCCTGGATTCTGGGTGGAACAAGCACCAAATCCCTAATTATAGCAATTCATCTTTCAATTTCTTAACCAAAGGGCCTTAAGGATAAGGGGAGGTTGACAGACAAGTGTCTAGTTCTCCAGGGCAAGTTATAGATTTGTGATTTATCTGGTTGATATGTGTTGTGGTGTCCTTAAATATAAGAACATTAGTTAGTTTGTTTATTTGTTCTTCTGACTTCATTCTTCCCCATAGTTTTTGACCCCTAGGAAAATTAAAAAGATTTAAGTTGAAAAAACATGAGCCTGTTTATCTTATTGCACCCTAGTGAAACATGGATGCTGTGCAAGATCTCTAAGATCCCTTCCCCAATCCTTTGTGTATAATGATGGCTATGGAGTGAAATATAGGCCTTACTTTCATTTCACATTTTTGAAATGGAATGCACTGGATTTGGTGCTATCTATATAAACTGACGGTGTCTGTATGGCAACCTGTACTAAGTTCGGCAGAATTTGGGTTACTGGCAATTTTGTTCCTAGCATATCCAGCAGTTCCCAAACATATTGCATCCATTTACTTGAGGTCTGGTGCAATATCATGCTTTTGGATTTGACTACCTGGACATAGCTATGCTACATTTTCAACAACTAAATGTTGGTGCTTTCCTTAAACAAGGCTTTGTTTTTGTCAGGGTATTTGCTTGATGATAACCGTCTTACAGGTGGCTCGGCTCCCTAATATTAAGGTACCTAAGCTATGATTAGCTTATGCATTTATGATACATCTGATGCTTCTCAGTTCCTTATATTTTATTATGACTCAGGTTGCTGCTGTTCTTCTTTGCTGCGCATTTGTCTATGACATCTTTTGGGTCTTTATATCACCGTTGATATTCCATCAAAGTGTTATGATTGCTGTAAGTAGTGATCTTATATTTCACATTTTGTTCTTCTGTGTGGTCAAAGACAGTTCGTTACTTCACATCGTGCGCGAATGTATGAAACAACATTCAGATTATGTGTTCTTGACACTAACTTAATAGATTCAAGTAAAGCCAGCTGTATGGGAACTTCTGCCATTGCGTACAACATGAGAATGAGAATTGATAATCAATGTAGCATTCTTTAAATTTTAGTTGACTAAAAAATTCAAAAAATTCTCCTCTGTATCAAGAACATTTATTTATTGAAATACAGTGTATTTAGACAACTCTGATAAAAGCTTATTGTCTATGTCTTTGTCATGGTATTTTTTATTCTTCTAATGGTATATTATGCTTAGTATTTTAGAATTCATACTTTTTTCTTTTATTTTCTTATTCTTCAAAGGTTGCTAGAGGTGACAACAGTGGTGGTGAATCCATTCCCATGCTTTTGAGAATTCCTCGATTGGCAGACCCTTGGGGTGGTTATGACATGATTGGATTTGGGGACATTCTTTTCCCTGGTTTGCTCACATCATTTGCTTACAGGTATTATTTTCAGTGAATGTAGTCGCTCTTTGCATAAATTGAAAGATTTAACCTTTCAAAGCTTGTATCTGTTAGGAGAATTACTGTTCACTTTTTTTCTTGAGAAAGTTGTATAAATTTTCTATCATGGCTATAAGCTCCTGGGAAACTTTGTGATTAGCTTCTTGATCACATTGAGAATTTCTGTTCACTTTCTTTCATGACAAAGTTGTATAAATTTTCTTTCATGGCTATTAGCTCCTAGGAAACTTTGCGATTAGATTCTTGATCACATTTAATATGAAGAAACTGTTGTTGACCATATGGATGTCGCTTTGTTAATATTCCAAACTTGGTCTCTCTTTCTCTCTCTCATGGTATAAGCTAGCATGCTATTATCATTATCAAATGTCACATTTTATGTATAGTTATAGCTTACGTTTCTCTGTTTCTTATCTCAGATTTGATAGAGAAACCAGGAAGGGCTTGGCCAATGGATATTTTCTTTGGTTGATAATTGGCTATGGATTTGGTAAGCATATTTATTTTCAAATATTGAAATGTTCAAAGATACACCTGTGCTATGTCATGTGTTGCATTTTGAGATGGAAAAGGTTTATTTGAAATCATAATCGGATGTCAGCACATAGCACATTATGGCTGAGGGGGAAAGCTCTTGACCTTTGTGTAGGTACTGCTTTGTAGCTTTTGGTTCCAGTCCACTTGTCCTCAATCTTTATATGCCAATGGGTGTTTTCGTATACTTTTTGGGTCAGATATTTATGCAGGTTTATTGAGTCTAGACTCTAGAATTTGGTCTTAGTGCAGCCTTTACTTGCTCTCATGTTCTATGTGCTTGGCTTGATTTTGAACTGATGTTTAGGGGACAAGATTGATTGCCATATTTAGGAGTTGAGTTATCCCTAGTAAATTTATTGCCTTATTGTTTCTTTCTTTCTCAAGCCTGCCTGCTTCTGTTCCTTCAAATGTCCACGCCGATATTTTCATATGTTTGACTCTGCCCTTTTTTCAAACCACATGATTCTCTGAGTTAGTGCTTTACTGTAGATGCTTGAAACATGCTTCATTTCTTTTGACTTACCTCTACGGTCAACTTACAGCTAGATGTTCTTGCATAGAAATCTTTCTACTTGGTCCTCAAATACCACTCCGTGGAAACCTTCTAGCTAATTGACAAGCCCAATTTCCTGTATGTGAAGTACAGGAAATTGAGACGATCGATGCAATGGACCTGCTGTAGTGTAACAGATACAGCATGGAAAATGTGGTTGTTGAGAATCGTTTAAACACAATTTGTGCATTGTTATCTTAGTTCCTTCTTGTTTTTCCTCATTGGCTAAGCTTCTTAGTCGTAGGGGCTAATGGCATACATTGAATTCCTTTTCTAGATTTCGCACAGGATTGCTACCAAGAGATAGAGAGAGAATTTTATGATTGCACTGTAGATGTTTAGTGATTGGCCTCAGTTTCTACTTTAGTAATGTTTTTATTGCTTTATAAGTTGGAAATGTTATGGTTTAACAAAAATTATGATATGTGGCATTATTTCATACGCTGCTTCATCTTTGGTGCTAATAACATACATTATGAAATATCAATCCTCTTCCAATCAGGCTTTTGGCAACTCATATCTGTTGGAAGGGTCATTCTTTCTGAGGCTGCTAACAGAAGTTTTTCCTCTTTTCAGGCCTTTTCTTCACTTACTTAGGCTTGTATCTAATGAATGGGCATGGTCAACCTGCTCTCCTCTATCTTGTTCCTTGTACACTAGGTAATGAGCAAAAAACTTGTAATGATCAACTCTTAATGGAATTAATCTCTCCTGATATGCTAATAGAGTTATTTTTCCTGTGTCTATGATATCAGGATTGTGTGTCATTTTGGGTTTGATTAGAGGAGAACTGAAAGACCTCTGGAGTTATGACATGGAATCATCTTCTTCACCAAAGGCTTCTCTTGCAAATGCCTGAAGAGGTATAACAGTCATCTGTGCGAACTTTAGGTGCAAAGAGTATCACACGTCTGCAAATCATTTGTGGCGCCATTAAGTGGACGGTCACCTTTGGTTTCTGTTAATAACAATCTTTTTTTCCTCCTAATTTTGTTGGAAATAGTATATAAGTGGTGAATTGGTGATAGAATACCAGAAGGCAATTTATGTTGATATTGTTTCCAATCTGTCAATGCATTTAATGTGTCCATAACCATCATTCTTGTTAGTTCTAAATCTCTGATCTGCACTAATCTTCATCGTTTGATGCAATTAGGACATGAATTATGTACACAACTCTAAGCTGTGTATCTTAAAACTATGATTTGTCGTTGTTGTAGAGTTTTTGCAAATGATACAGTCCCCCTCTTCTAAACACTGTAGAAATAAGCCAAGGCTAATTGATAAGCCTCACTTGATTTGTTTTCTGGATTCCCAATTCCTTACTTGATTTGGACTATTCTTTTTCTCATAACAGTTTCCAAGTTTAGAAAGGAAACAAATATCCTTAAGTGACTCATTTAAATCTTTAATTACTCTGTTAATTGTAACTACCAAGATTATCTCCTGATGGAAAATATTTGGAAAACTTCTAACGTCTCACTTTACCATCTTGTGACATGGGCTTGGCAGTTGGCAATGAGTCGGATTGGGTTCAGCCTCAAGGTGATCGGCCCTAGGCGGTTCGAAACTTGGCCTGACTCAATTTTAGAACTTCGAAGAATTTGTAAGCTTTGGATTGAACTAAGTTTGAAATTTTCAAATAAAATCATGGTCGGGTTCAAGATTAAATGCAACGGGCCAACCTAGGGTTAATTGTCACCCCTATTATTCCATTAAGTCGGAGGTTAGATTGAGCAAGAATTAAAATAAAGGTCTTGATTAAATAATTTGAATAAAGTAGTGGACATTTGGCTAATTTTATACCTGTTTAAGATATAAAAGATGATCAAAGAAATAATTTGCACAACCCTGATGTATTTAATTAAGTAGCGTCCGATATAGTAAGAGAAACAAAAATCATGATCAATAAGATGGAAATCACACTTCTGTTAATTATCTATGCGTAGCAATATATAGATGCGCCAAGTACAAGTTTTCTTCTGCTTTTTCTCAGATAGCTTGTAGCTGTAACACAGCCATAGGACGTGTAACTAGAAGCAGAAGACACTTCTGAGTGCTCCTGTAGTTGTAAGATCATCATCCCATCCTCTTTTTTGTTGATTCAGACAAACTTTTCCAAACAAATGGGTAGGGACAGCAGTGTTCCATGTTTTTTTTTTCATTTCGTGTTTGTTTCTTATGGTTTCTGAGATTAGATTTATTTACCCTTGTTTCCTGGAGGATTCCCATCTCTGGACTTGAGTTTATTTTCTTTTACAGGTGATAGAGCTTTCAGAATTTCTGAATTTAGAGTTAGCAACTAGCTATTAGAAGGGAGCAAACGAAACAAAATAGATTATAAAGCCAAAACCAAAGTAGAAGACTTAGTCACCCTTGACCTGTTACACACGTAGTCCTGATCTGTATTGTTACAACCATTTTTGTAGATGACGGCTCTGTAATATTTGCATCCTCGACACACTTGATAAAACTGCAAAGGACCCTCCAGAAGTTGGCCTCCTTATATGCTTACCTTGCTTGGTAGGAACCTGACGGAACTGAGTTATTCTGTTTGTATATTTATAGCAGATTGGAATGCAAATTCTCATTAACTGACAAGTCTGAACTGATCATTTCGACAAGTTCAGTGACCAACTATACTCTTTACAAGTGATTTGGAGGAAGATACGGTTCCAACTGCTCCAAGAAAAGCAATAAAAGCTACGAGGGTTGTGTTCAGAATTAGAATAGGCCTTGATATCTTTGACCACGAGATCCTAGTGTAGAAGACACAAGGCATGATAACACAAGTACTGACACTCACAAGAGACCCTGTCAGGCTAAGGACGTGCTGGAAATACGGTACAGAAAGTGCAAGAGCAAGCATCAGTAGCAGCAGAACGGAACCAACAGTACTGCGAATCATCATCTTAGTCCTGCTGCTTATTGAACTTGGAAGGCTATGCTCCAAATGGATTGCGAATGGTGCGAATTCGAGGGCATACTTGGTCATTGGTGCGAGCACAGTTGCCCATAATGCAATTTTTGTGACTATAAAATGGCGAGGCAGGCTAAGGGTGATCTGTGAATTGACTTGTGATCCAAACATTTTAGCTCCCAGAAAACCTAGAGCTGTGTACAGTGCAGTGACAGATGCAAAACTGACAATAGATACCTGCAGGAATAAAATGTATCTCAAATTCTTTCCTGGTAATGGAATAAAATGTTTGAAGAATAGGATGCTGTTAGAGCATCGATTCTGGTACATGCTGTGCAGTCAAATCCAACTTAGGAGCATCTCAACATGGTTTCCACGTTTTCAACTGCATAACATATCAATCTTATGTGGGCATGAATCCCTTTATTATAAATAAAGCGAAGTACAACTTGAGATATGTTATGGTGATTAAGACTGATGCAGATACAAATTTAGCAACGACTGCGACTATATTTCTATAGCCACAATGTAAAAACCTTGGCAAGGTATGTTCGTACGATTAGATTCGTCAGTTTTAATTAATAAGGAACTAGTACCTTGGCAAACTTGGATGGATCTTTCATGGATTTGTACAAATCGGGAAAGACAATATGACCAGTATAACTGAAGATGTAGAGGCCTGTTATGGCAGGAATCTTGCGGAAGTTAATTACTGGTATCCTATGATTAGTTTTGACACCTCCAAAAATGGCAGTGGATGCAACAGAAGTGAAGATGACAGCTGACATGAGAATCCCTCCTGATGAAAGGAAAGATATGGCAGATAAATCTCTTAACCACAAACTCGGAAGTGTTATAAGCACAGCTATTATAGTTAGCATCTGTGGTGTAGATAGTTTTAACCACGGCAGCCTGATTTGCATCCCTGAAAATACCATTCCAATATTATCATGAAGAGAGATGGTATAGGACACAAGGGCCATGAAAATTTCCATGTAGATGAATGTTGCAGCCAGAATTTTTCCTTTTCTCCCAAAAGCATCATGTCCAATGTCAGTGTAGCTTCTTAAATTTGGATTTTTCTCCAGACACTTTCCTAGCAGATAAGAAGTGTATGTGCATGTCACTCCCAACCCAAAAAGCAAGAAGGCAGAAGCCCATCCTCCATTTTCTATAACATATGGTGTTGACAGCTGACCAAGTCCTGCAATAAACGAGTCATGAAACTTGATCAACATGATAAGTTTGACTTTAAACAAAATCTTGCGTTGTGTTGTTACCTAGGAGCATCGCAATCATGTTGATGACAGAGTGAGCAAAGGAGCTATTAGCCCGATCATCCAAGCCATGTGATATGTTCTTCTGATCTTTAATGCTGCAAGTGCACTTGTACCCTTTATTTTCCTCCACGCAAGCATCACAATTGAAGCATTCCTCCCCCAATTTCTCACTTGCGACTTGATGATTCTGACGAGAGAGACAATCCGATTCAGGGCATCGTAATTCTCTAGTGGACTTCCTCAGCTCACCCCACATTGGCATATTGATCAAGTTACTTCAAGCTTTCGGCAGAACGGAATCAGAAAGGAAAAATATTTATCCAATATTCAAGCTCCAACTCTACAGATGCTTCCTTGCCTACTTATGGATATGAAGTTGGTAATATTTATAAGCGATGGAAGTAGGCAGAGTCGCAGTCATTAAGTCATCGCAAGAATCTATCTGCAGTACGTGAGATACATCATCATCCATTTCATGGAAATACCAAAATGCACATTAACTACAGAGGGAGATTAATAACGTAACTGTTAGCAGCCGTTTCGAAGAATATGTCCCTAACGTATGCATGGATTTGATTCTTGGATATGTGGTCTCCACCAAGTTGATGGTATTGGCCTGACAGACGTATATACATGTAATGGGAATTAAGTTGGCCAATTGTGCAGGTTGCCTTTCTTCAACTCCGAAAATGCAGGAGCCATGCATGCATGCATGCATCACCTGGAAAGTGACAAGTGTTGGCTCATGAACAAGTATAGCAGCTTGACATACCAAAAATAAAGTAATGTGTAACAAATTCTTCAACTCTTATTCCTTTGATATGCAATATCTTTGGGGTATCTTTGCCAGAATGTTGCATGACTGGCACTTAGGGGTAGAAAATGACACCAAAGGAACAAAGCCAAAGTCCGATATGACCATGTTCCGATTACTCTATTCTAACTCTGTCCTATTAAATTTTATCTATATATTTATGTAGGATTCACACAAATGTATGGATGAGATTTAATAGAATATGATAAAAGCATCATAATCGGAACAAAAGATCTAATCCCGATATGACCTGTTAATGTATTCGAGTATTTTAAAATAATTAGAAAATTATTCTGTAATATTAAAAATATTAAATAAAAACTTCCATATACTTGTAAATATTTTAATATAAACCATTATATAATTCAGAATTATATTTTTTTCCTCACAAAAAGTTGGTAGAAGGTATTCTTTGAAAATTGGTTTTTTCAATACTATGAAGTATTTCCCAATATTCTTGAAGTGTAAAAGCGCATTTTATGAATACATATATTCCGATACCAGAAAAGAACTTATGCCATGGACAGATCCATCCCCTCATCTCCTAGCTTTTTAGGCAGCCAAGAAGTATAACTACTGAATCCCCATCCGCTCCGCCCATGAGATTGTAAAATTACTTTACATAATTGTTTTTGCTTTCACAAGTCAAATGTAAACATATGCAGATGTTTATTACTATCACTAGTTTGGATGAAAATAGAGCTTAGTCATATCAATGTTATAAGTGATAAATTCATTGTCAACACTAAGATAAAATTCCGCTAAGGTGCTGAGTTTGGAAAGGCCCGATGATACACAACTTTAACTTTATGTAGTAGAGAAGTAAGTGATCAATCCATAGTTGGTAAACACTACAAGAAATCTGTAGTTTACCGATAGAAAAAACGACAGTAAACGTAAGTATTCCATCTGTAATAAAAAAATACCGGCGGAATAAACGGACAATGGCGTCATTAATACAGCTGTAGGTAAATTTAATGACGGAAAATTTATGTGTTCTTTTGTTGGTAAATTATACCAACGGACAGGCGTAACTGTCTGTAAATTTTACTAACGAAAGGCTTTTACCGTCAGTACGTTTGCCAATGGCAAAAGAAGAGCAGTCAGTAAAACTTTCAATATTGATGGAAGAAAAAGAATGGTCGGTAAAGATGTTTACAGTTTACTGACGATTTAAGGTTTTCCGTCGGTACATATAGTGTTATGTTGTGACGGTCTTATACATTCCGTCCGTAAATACAAGTAAGAAGTTTTTTATAAAAAAACCTGACAAAAAATTTTATTTCATGATCTTATGATAAATGCATAATTTCAACAGTTATGAATTATCTGTGCATAATAATTTTATTTGTTTATATATTTAATTTATTTAAACAGAAAGTTGATTGAATATATAAAGTTAAAATTATCTTAATTGCTAATAAAAACATTACAGTGTACATAATAAGTCTTTGTAATTTAAAGCAAATGATTACACCAATCCTAATGTCTTGGTGACCATCGGTGCTCTGAGGTGCTACCCCTCGCTTTCATCTTATCCATCTCTTGTCTCAACTGAGCTATGGTGTCTATCAATGTGTCCACTGTTGTCTGAAGCCGATTGATGTGATCAGTTTGCGGCCATCTACTAGATGCTACTGTACTGAACGTGAAGGATTGCGAATAACATGTGTTGGCAAATAAACCTAGCCCGAAGATCCTTCCATGACGGTCCTTACCACCCACAGCTTCAAGATACGTCTGAGTCTCATCAATAAGTGTTTCCTGCTAAGACTGTCACTGAATGGTTTCTTGTATTTGTACACATATATGTCAGAAGAGAATTAACGTTAAAAGTTTGATATTTAATGGATATTAAATATGTACTAGTGCCTAATAAAATAAGTATTAATAAAATATGAATACTTATTTTAATAAATTAATTTAACATATACAATTTAATAAAAAAAATAGCCATGTAAAAATTTACACATAGAAAGTAAACAGAACATAATCATTTAAGAGACCATTAATGAAATAACGGATTGACATAATTAAGGTAATTGGCATAATAATATAAATCAAACTCATCATATATTAATTCATGGATAAACCGAATGTTAGGATATTTGTGTTTCTGCTTTCTGTATTTGGCAAAGACTGACAAAGAATTTTTAAATTTGCAAATAAGTAAATTGCAGAAAGTAAAGAACACTAAGATTTTTGCTTGGTTTCTATAGCTTTCAATGTTATCTACATTCAAGGCTCCTACTGATGTGGTTTCCACTAGTATGAAGAAGAAGATGAGAAATTATACAGAGATTGAGTGCTTTAGAAACACTTGCAAAGAGTCTTCAAAACTCTCTTAGTACCCACAGGTAAGTACCCTAGCACTTTGATATTTTTCTCACTCTGTTCTTACACTCACAGATAATTGAATACCATGAAAATGTGAAAATGCAATGTCTATATCTCTCTACTTCCTGATGCTTGTATCCTCTTCCTTTTATATTTGAAGTGTATGCAGAGGCTTTTGGGTGAGTCTGCATGAATCATACAAGAGTCATGTGCCTCCCACGTGAGTTACTAATTTTCCTGCTTCTGGTCTGCGTTTTGTATATTGAGGCTTCTGACTTATATTAAAAACGACTGTGCATTGAGTTCAGATGCTTCAGTTTTTGTCATGTGTTTGTCACATATGTATGTCTTAAACTTCATTATCACTTTGTTTCTAACAGACAAGAACCTTCAAGAGCTTTTTGCTCTTACACACTTTGACCTTCAGACATTTCTACATTTTCTTCTTCGATTCTTCAATTTCCTTTTGTTCTTATTGCATCTGAGTGTTGATTGTTGGAGTAAACGTGATTTCCATCACATTATTCCCTCCTACTCCATCAATCTTCGCTCAGATGAAAAAACCCGAGAGTGATTTTGAAATCTAAAACCCTAATTTTTGCCACACTTGTGAGATTAGATGAAAGAGCCTTTGGTGTCAAAGGGCTTCACTAATCTGTAAGTAATCCCTACAAAAAGTGAATTTATTTTGCATTAATACCTTCGTTCCGAAGTTTAATGGATTTCTTTCTCCTATGATTTTTTTCCAGGTTGAAGACCCCTTTTGCGATTTGGTCTCTGACAAAGTGTAATCGCACATCTATGTGCTTGGATCTCTCATAGAGCACAGGATCTCTACTCAGGTACAAAGCACTCTGACTATCCGTGTAAATGACTGGCTTTGTGATGTCTGTGTTGATTTCTTTTAGTATACCTGATAGCCATATTAGCTCCTTTACTCCTTAAGTTATAGCATAATACTCTGCCTCTGTGGTTGATAAACTCACTACTGATTGCTGTTGTGATTTTCAACTGATTGTGTTTGCTGATAATGTGAAAATGTATGCTGAAATAGACTTTCTTGTGTCCTTATCTACTGCATAATATGCATCCACATAACCACATAAAGACAAGTAATTGCATTTAGTTAGTTTTGTTTTAAAGTAACATAGTCCATAGTTAATTGTTCCAAATATGTATCTGAGAACACTCTTAAACCCTTGCCAGTGTTCTAAACCTGGATTGATCATGAATTTACTTAGGATACTTATGGCATAAGCTAGATCAGGCCTTGTGCATAGCATAAGGTATATAATACTTCCAACATCTACATCATAGGGATAGTGAGCCATTGCTCTCTTTTCATCCTCAGTCTTAGGACTCTTGTCAAATACCATCTGTAGGTGAGATCCTAAGGGAACTGAACTAGGTTTAGCTTGTTCCATGTTGAATTGAGCTAAGATCTTTCTTATGTAATTCCTTTGAACAAGCCAAAGCTTTCCTTCCCTCCTCTTTCTGATTATTTGCATTCCTAGAAGCTTCTGAGCTTCTCCTAAATCTTTCATTTCAAAATGAATGCATAGATCAGACTTCCCTTGTTGAATCCTATTCAGGTCTTTTCCTGTTATTATTAATTAGGTCATCTACATAGACCAACATGAATGCTGCTTTAGTCATTCCTAGATCCTTAAAGTATAGGTTGTAGTCATATGAGTTTCTAATGAAGTTCATACTAGCAGCAATCTCATGGAACTTCTTATTCCATTGTCTAGGTGCTTGTTTAAGCCCATATAGGGGTTTCTGTAATAGACAGACATGATCTAGCTTATTATTGTCCTCAAATCCGACTGGTTGCTTCATGTAGATTGTCTCCTCAAGCTTTTCATTTAAGAAGGTTGTCTTGACATCCATTTGGTGGATTTCCCAGTCATATAGAGTAGCTAGCAATAGAATAAGCCTAATTGTTTTGAATTTGACTATTAGAGAGAACATCTCCTTATAGTCAATTCCTTCCTTCTGTCTAAACTCTTTAGCTACAAGTCTAGCCTTGTAGATCCTAGGTTTTTCTTTTAATTTGAACAACCATTTGTTCTCAATTAGTTTAGCTTTAGAAGGTCTAGGGACTAAAGCCCAAGTTTCATTAGAGAAGAATATTCTTTCTCACAAGCTAACTTCCACTGTTTTGCATCACACTTCTCATGGCTTCTTCATAGGTTTCAGGAGCCTTGTATTCTATAGTTTCAGCCATAAGGCATGCAAATTCAACCATATTTAGGTCAGTGTACCTCCTATTAGGGATTCTCTGTCTTGGTGGCCTATCCCTTGTGAGTTGATAGTCTTGTAGATTTCCTTGAGGATCATCTGTAATTGGGTGTGGGGTTTCTTATTCACCCACTCCTTCAGCCTCTTATGTCCTTTGTTCATAATATGTAGTTCCTTGTATGGGCTCCACATCTGTAGATTGTGTAGTGTCATCTTCATCCGTTTCTGGTGGTACATAGAAAGGGGCTGATTGGTTCTGTGAACCTAATTACTCCTGAATTTTCCTTTGGAAATATGAATTTAAGGAGCTCTTGTTTAGCAAAGAGAATCCATCTTCCTTGAAGATAACATCTCTGCTTATGATAGTTTTGTAGCCTCCCTTTGGAATAGCAAGATCTTATATTTAACACCCTCTGGATAGCCTAAGAAAACTCCCTTAATTGCTCTAGGTTCCAATTTTCCTTTTTTCTGACGTGCATAAGCTGCACATCCGAAAGTCCTAAGGTGATTAAAGGTAGGTTTCTTACAATTCCAAACTTCTTATGGAGTCTTGTAATCACTAGCAAAGGTTGGGTGCCTGTTAACTAGATAAGCTGCAGTCTTAATTGCTTCTCCCCATAGAAAGTGTGAGCAAACCGAAGAGAGTAACAAGCACCTAGTTTTTTTCTAGGAGAGTCCTATTGAGTCCCTTAGCTATTCCATTCTGCTGAGGTGTAGCTTTTACTGTTTTGTGCCTTAGGATTCCTTTCTTGCTACAATACTCCTCAAACTCTTTATTGCAGTATTCTAATCCATTTTCAGCCCTTAGGCATCTTAACTTCTTCCCAGTCTGATTCTCCATAAGTGTATGCCATTTCATGAAATTTTCTAATGCTTCATCCTTTCTCTTCATCGGATATACCCAACACTTACTAGATTTGTCATCAATAATAGACATAAAATATAAATTTCCTCCTACAGTAGGTACTTGAGCTGGCCCCCGGAGATCATTATGAGCATGTTCCATGATCTCTGTGGTCCTCTGTGCTCCCTTTTGGAAATTGGATCTGTGATGCTTTCCAAGCACACATGATTCACAAAATTTCAACTTCTATAAGTTTTGATTAGGGATTAATCCTTGTTTAGAGAGATGGAACAAACTTTTGTTCCCTGCATGACCTAACCTTGCATGCCATTGCTTGGTTGGTTCATAATTTCCCTTCTTAGTAACTTGACTAACTTCAATTGAGCCTATAACATAGTACAACCCACCCCTTTCAATTCCTCTAATAATGACTCTGCCATCCTTTAGGATTTCTCTGAGTCTATCTTTTGATCTGATCTAAAATCTTTGCTTATCAAACAAGCTTTTAGAAATCAGATTTCTCCTTATTCCAGGTACAAATCTGACATTACTAAAGGTTCTCCTCTTTCCATCAAACATATTGATGGAAATATTTACAATCCCTTCTATCCTTTGCTGCCCAGAATCTGCCATTTTCACCTTAGCAGTGACTGGTTCGAATGTAGCGAACCAGTTTCTATGTGGTGTCACATGTATTGTACAACTTCAGTCAAAGATCCATTCTTTACTCAGGTCTCCACTTTCTTCAGTGACAGCCAGAATTTCATCACCACTTGAATCTTGTGGTATCTCCACATTTCCTACATCTCCACTTTCAGCAGCTTTATCCCTTTTCTTCTTTCTACAGTCCCTTGCAAAATGTCCCTACTTATCATAGTAAAAACACTTCTTTCCTTTTCCCTTTTTCTTCTTTTCCTCACGTTCCTTGGTTTGCTTATCCTTTCCACTTCCCTTCTGCCACTTTCCTTTCTTGCTATTCTTCTTATGAAATTTTTTTCATGATTGTTCTCTACAAACATAACTTCTGCCTCTTTCTTAAATGGGTTAAAATCCACTATTTCTTCCATTAGTGAGTCTAATACCCTCTTAACCGTGAGGGATTCTCCACTCGCATGCTTAATTACCTTCTTGAATGCATTGAATTCAGAAAGTAAAGCCTTTAGAATCACAACAGCTTGATGCTCCTCAGATATTTTTTTCATCTGTAGCTTTTAAGTCTTGAACCAGCTTAAAAAAAATAGTATAAGTTGTCATCTAAAGAGACAAAGTTATTCATCTTGTAGTTAGCAAGATTGTGGAGAAGTGTCATCTTGTTAGGAAGACACTTCTTTGCATAAATTTCATTTTAAGCCAAAGCTTCTGTGCAGTGTTGCAATTCTGCACTTTTTGCATTTTTCTTATCACAGTTGGTGATAAGTGAAGCATTAACTTGCAATGTACAAGTCTTTGCATTTTAAGTTTCTTTACTGGATCAGTCTCAAGATCATATTGATCTTTTATAGCTCCATAACAATCATAGGACTCAAGAAGAGCTTGCATCTAGAGTTTCCAGATGGTAAAGTCTTCTTTTCCAGTAAATACATCCATTTCTTTTCCTACCATTGTGATTGTATTTTAAAGAAACAAAAGACTTTTACTTACAGCCAAATCTTGATGATTCTTTGATGCTCGTGACCAAGAAATGCCCCAGGAGGTTTCCAAATGCTCTGATACCAATTCTATTAGGATATTTGTGTTTATTACTGTCTCTATTTGGCAAAGACTGACAAAGACTTGTTAACTTTGCAGATAAGAAAATTGCAGAAAGTAAAGAACACCAAGATTTTTACTTGGTTCGATAGCTTTCAATGCTATCTACATCCAAGGTTCCCACTGATGTGCCTTCCACTAATATAAAGAAGAAGATGAGAAATTGTACAGAGATTGAGTGTTTTAGAAACACTTGCAAAGAGTCTTCAAAGCTCTCCTAGTACCCCTAGGTAAGTACCCTAGCACTCTCTGATATTTTTCTCACTCTGCTTTTACACTCACAGATAATTGAATACCATGAAAATGTGAAACTGCAATGTCTGTATCTCTCTACTTCCTAATGCTTGTATCCTCTTCCTTTTATATTTGAAGTGTATGCAGAGGCTTTCGGGTGAGTCTCCATGAATCATACAAGGGCCATGTCCCTCCCACTTAAGTTACGAATTTTCCTACTTCTGGTCTGCGTTTTGTATATTGAGGCTTCTGACTTGTATTAAAAACAAATGTGCATTGAGTTCGGATGCTTGAGTTTTTTGTCATGTGTTTGTCACGTGTGTATGTCTTAAATCAAACAACGTCGTTTTGTTTAAGTTAATAACGTTCAATCGCAAGGAGACAACGACCTATTGGTTTAAAATTTACCGACAAAATTTTCCGTCGCTAATATTCTGTTGGTATTGTCAAATCTTCATTTCTCTGCCACCAATTCCTGTCTCAGTTGCCGACAGTATTGTTCTGTCGCTAAATTAAATTTTCTCGACGTATTTTCCGACAAACAAGTGAATACCATCGGTAATTTACAACGGTTTGCTTTCTGCCATTATTTTTTCATTGCCAATTTGTTATTTTTTTATAGTGAAAAAATCTTTACAGAGGACTAGAAGGTTTGTTTATTGTAATTGTCTTTTACAAAGTTATATAAAAGCTACTATTCCATCTTTAAGAGCCAGGATCTAACATCAAAATCTAAATATAGGTAAATTACCAATTCCTAACTCAATCACTAACAATGCTTCTCCTCTTCAACCTTTGTATCTCCATAGTTCCGAGAGTTTGGTATACATACATGAATATATTAAGTATATTGGAGGTTACAATCACAACTCCTTTCTCCATCTATTTGAAATTGAATCTATAACACCAACAACAATAACATTTCGAATGAGTTTTAAGGATTTGTCAAATCCGAAAAAATCTAATAATACATAACCTTATTCTTAATTAGTAAAAAAATTGTTTCTTATATAAAAATAGGTCAAAAGTTGATTCCTATATTAAAATAAATTATTTTAGAAGCTAATTGAAGTAGTTAAAGATGAAATCCAAAAAGAATCATTTGGATTTTGGCAGCCACGTATCTTTTCTTTTCATTATATATAAATTGTAACAAGTAACAACTGTGATTTTATAGAATTTTGAAATTCGTATATAATTTGAACCTTATGTCTTAAATCAGAATCATAACATTCGTCATCTACTTGTGTTAGTGTTTCCCACTACTTGGGGAAAAGTGAACGATCCCTTTGCCCTCGATGGGCATAAGGAATCATTGTGCCCGTCAATAAGCCGACGCACTGAGAAGAATAATAATATATTCAATATATGCCTAAAGCTTTTTGCTCCATTTATTACAAACTCTTTAGAATCTATACTCTCGTGTTTGAGTCTAGATTTTCTATTCAATTTTACTCTGTCTTATTCTGTTTTATGAAATTTTAGTTATTTATTTTGCGGACTCCACGCGAATTTCATGCAAGACCCATATAAATAAATGGTTGAGATTTATTAGATACAATAAAACACTATAATATTGGACAGAGGATCTAAACTCCCCGTGTCTTATTCATTATTGCAAATATCGTGTGGGAATTAGTATTAGATTGAGTTTTGGGATAGTATCATGTTGATATTGATCCTTGTTCGTATTATTTTAGGTAATTTTTAAATTTTTTAAAAATGTACAAAATAATTTATTATCATATTGTTAGTTGTATTGTATATTTTTAACTCTATTTTTAAAAATTATAATAATAAATAATAATCACAATTAATATGAAATAACAATAATTTT
>JANKYE010000007.1:8404467-8417075 GCA_032467995.1 Erythroxylum dillonii | reverse complement strand
TATATAAAAGATTAAAATAAATTTAAATAAAATAATTTATTTTTAAGTTTTATTTAATGTATAATGATTATTAGTAATAAAATATTTATTTTATTTAAAATTTTAAAAATTATAATAAAAATTGAAATAAATAACTAATTAAAAAACTATGAAAAAAGAAAGAGGCAGTGGCAAGAGAGAAGGAAAATTGTAAAAAAATTTGAAAATTTTTGCTAATGAGTCCCTATATTTTTCAAAATTTCCAGTGCCGACAAGTATATGATTGGTATTTACACCTGATACATAAAACTTTTACTTCATTTCATTTTCCAGTCGATACAATACATACCCCCGGTACTAACCGATACAAAACAAAATTCAAAACCATGGTCTTGTTACTTCGTTTCTTCTCATGGCTGAAAAAGAAACGCGTGGATGCAACTCTGGAAAATATAAATTAATTAATTATTTTTATTAATGTGTCAAAATCTGAACTAGAAGTTAAACTGGTTTTAAAAATCGAATCAAAAATGAAATCGATAAGACATCAAGTTTAAAAAGTCCAATCGATATTAAACCGTCATAAAATCAACTAAAAATTAAATAAAAGTAAAAATTTTGAAATATGAATAAAAGTTTAGTCCTTATTCATAAAAAATTAAATTTTAAGTAAAAAGATATTATTAATAATAATTAATTAATTAATTTTAATTTATAATTTTTTTTAATTTATAAAAATTGAATCAACTAAAAAGTTAAAAATCAAACTGAAAAATTAATCAATTTAAAATTTAAACAGTTGAGCCATTGAATTTTTCAATCATTAGTTTTTTATTAATAAATTTACAAATACATTTTAAATTTTAGAGTTGCAATATTTAATAAATGATTTAATAAATCAATAAATAACTTTTAAAAGATGTGTTATTTCTTCAAATAAAATTGAGACTATGATAAAGCAGTGCACTTTTAAAATCCTTAGGACTAACAAATTGGTAGTAAGAGGTACTGACGAAAAGTTAAAAGACTACTATAGGGAGCAAGAAATTCATCCCGGAGCTCAAAAACTTTGTTCTTCTCGTCCATTGAATTTGGGATTACCGAACAATACCTCTGACCAATTGAGCCAAATCTTACAACAAGACTGATTAATGTATTTCCAAAAAAAGAAAAAAAAATGATAGCTATAGACATCAGTCGACTTCTATGCAATTTCATCCAGCTTTTAAAGGCCACACAAGTCTAACGATTAAAAAAAGGACAACTGTGAAGTTAGGTTGGTGCAAATACCATTACAGCAAATATGAGTAAACACGCACGGCCAAAGCAGCACAGAGGAAAACCACAGGAAGTAACATACGACTATTCTATGACGTAATAGTACGTCTTCTGAATTTCATTTGTGAGGTTCATTCGATAATGTACAAGAATCTTGTCTCGTGTTCTCTCTCGACATCACTCAATTTTAAGCTTAAACAGAAGATTTTGTAATCCCAGCCAGCCCACTAGAAGTCTTGCGCAGGTCAACAACTGCCGACAGAAACTACTGGCCATAACATTGCACATGAGAATTATAACTATTGAAAATATTATGTACATCCAAGCCGCTGTACTGGCTGGTTCAGAACTTACTGTGGAACGACGACATAACAACTAAACTGAAAATTCAGTATATGATATCTATTCCACAAATCACACTATCAATTGTCCCTTTCAACAATTAATCTAGTATTCATTTTTTACTCTTTCTATAGGTGTCCATGTCAGAATTCAACATGAAAATTGCACAGCAGCGTATTTATTAGCAACAACATCATAAAAGCGCATGCTATATTCAAACTGTGACCAGAAGAAAGGTAGTGATAACCTATTAAATGCACTGTTCCAGTCTTTTCATCCTTCACTGTGATGCTTGAAGAGCCTGAAAGTTAAAAATAGAAAGGTTAGCATAGAGAAACAAGATATACTAGCTACATAAAAGCTATGTAAACCAGTTCAAAGGATTGCCTTGCTGCACCCAATAGACTCTTTAACCACCAGCCACAGTTTTGCTTTGAAACTTCAAGTTTAAATGCACTCCACCAGACTTATTGGTTTAAAGTTTGAACAATGGCTTTAGAAATTTAAAAGGAAAAGTAGAAGTTTGAGAATAAATACAACTCTACCATTTTCAGTGATGGAACTTTTAAAACACAACAAACAATCCCGGATTACAGTTTCCCCTTTTACCATCAATACCTAGAGTTTTTTTCTCCACTTTAAGATGGCTTTTGCTAAGGAAAAAAATGCTTTGTTTAAGCTCCTATGAATAAAGAGGCTACCAAAGAAATTATGCATTAGAAATCCTCCAACCAACTCTAAACCAAGAACTTTTCCAAATGTATCATTCTTTTCCTATGCTTTCCACTTGACCTCACCAACTCTAGTGGAGATAATCATCAAAATGTTTTAGACAAATCACATACTAAGACTTAAACAAGTCACCAACTGCCTTCACCTTTTACTTGAAAAAGGTACACTCTCTAATTATCTCCCCCTTTCAGAGATATCCTTTTCCAGTCCTTCTCCAACAAGTATTTCCTTAAGAGTCGCTACTCACACTAGTGAAGATAGTTACATCTCCTAATAGATTTCAATTAATTCCTAACCATTTTATGAGCTACAGTCCAATTCAAGGTAGGTATAAATCAGTATCCACAAGTATTACTGTGAAGTATAGAACCATTGATTTCTTTTTGAATAGGAGAGGCTATAGTGAACAAGCTGAGAAAGCTGGCTTTTAATACTAGAAGTGGAAGTCCACTGTTTCCAATACAAGCTATACCTGACCACTTAATTCCTTCCTCACTATCCTAACTATCAAATGTTATGGGCACCAAATGCCACTTGTGCTTATGTTAATATTAAGAATATGGAAATGAACACCGAATATGTTTTGAAACTATAAGAAGCTCACTGCAAAGAAATGTCTTAGAGCAAGAAAGACCATTTGAAGTAATGATGAAAATTAACTTCAGACTCACAGTCATACTCAGTCCATCCAATGGCCTGCTGTTCAAGATCATACAAGACGAGCTTATTTGAAAGAACCAAGTCTGTACAGGAAACAAGAATTAGAACATGTAAGAAGACCGCTGACGGAGGAATCATCAACATATGAGGTAAATACAAATCAATAGTTCTCTTCTTGCAATAAAAGATTTCTTGTTTTCGTCAGAACAACCTCACTTGAGGGATATCAGATGATATTTGAGTAATCTAAACAAGGCTATAGATAATTGCAGTAGACTAGGGCTTAAACATTGAGGTTGAAAAATGTAGTAAGGAGCATACAAGCAAAGTTACAGTGTAAGAATCAGTCTGTTGTTTCATGGATCACGACTATCAACAACTTGTATGGGAAAGACTAAGTGGTAGAAGGAAGATATGTGAGAGGAATATGAAAGTCCAAAACCAAATACATATAAAGGCGAAAGATTTAATGTTTTATACTCTACATGCACCTCATATCAGAGGTAAAAATGTGAATATTTTCCATTACCTCCCAAAAGGGTCATGTTTCTTCTATCCCTTGACTGCATACCACTGTTTTGCCAACCAATGCACCATAAACCCTCCTGCAAAAGTCCAGTGAATGAGCCCATTCATGTGAAATAAGTACAAAAGACTGCGAAAAGGGACTTACATGACTAGAAATATAAGACATCTATAATATATTGAAGGCAAATAGACTAGGTGACTTATACGACAATAAAAATGACATCCATATGACTAAATGCTTATACATAAGACGCCACATGTTATAAGATACAACCATAAGACATGAAATCTGAAGCTATTTCAAGAGAGAGGAAGAAAAGAGAACTCCATAAGCAAAGACCTTCATGAGCTTTTGCAGAGTGTACTTACAAAGGGGAACAGATAATCATGGGGATAAACCTTCAAGAATACTGAATTTGCAAAGTGGAAAGTCACATTTGGAAACCCGTCATCGACACTGTAATTAATACAAACATACATATTAAGTATAACTTTTCGTGCCTTAGTAGTTGTGTTGGAACAGTAATTTCTGTGATAGATAAAGATAAAATCAGTTTATTGATTATGCATCCAGTATCCGGACATATATAGGCTCAAGAACAACCAGTCCATAATGACAAATCATAATCCTGACTCAAACTGCCATTTATGAGTTAAGTCTTAGCATGGATAAGTAGACAAAGAATCTCAAATAGTTACCACCTTACTCTGAAGATTGATAAATGCCAGTTAAGTCCAACTTTTGCAGTTAAAACAAATGGCTTTTCTCAGTTCATACCAGAATATTACCAGGAATCTCCTATGTTATATTCTCACCGGTTGCATTAAAATTTAAGCAAATGTGGATTACCCACAAAAGTGACCTAAATTGGAGGCAACCAATAACATAGTCACCAAGATCAAGTCTAAATGTAAAGGAATTTAACACATGAAACATCTTCAAACATGCACTCAAGATTAGCACTTGACACAAGTTACATAATTCTAGTAAATGACTTTGGTATTTCACGATAGTCAAATATTGACACTTACTGAATCTATCATAAACATAATATTCAGAAGGAGATAGTAATTATCCCTATGAAATGACGTCTTAAAAGGTAAACACAAAACAATTTTCAAGTTTCATTTAAAAATTAAAGATTAGTAACACAAAATGTAAGTTCCAAAGCCATATAATGTACTGTATGTCATACCTTCCAGAATACTGAAAACATGTATACTCATCATGAACAGTTTGAATTTGTAGATCAGGTTGCTGTGAGACAATCTAAGAGAGATACGAAATACATAAGTTAGGAACTCATAAGTAGAATCTGAAATAAAGAAAATGGATTTACCATACCTTGCTTACTAATGGCATATAAACTGATTCTGGAAGATAGGCCAAGGTTGTACCACTGTCAATTATTGCCCCCCTTACATCCCCTGTCTCAGATATATCTGGTGGAAGACTTATCAAATCATAACCAACTTGTACCACTGTCATATTGACGTTGTAATGCGGCCTAAAATTTTACAATTGATACATAGCTTCAAATGTTAACTTTGCTACATAAATCTAGCATAACTGGGATTGATTAGAAGACACTAAGCTATTAAATTAAATCATAGGCAATAACCAACGCAAAAAGATAACATCATCAGCGAATTGAAGGTAAATAAAATGCATAAAACCCATAGCAAAAGTTTAGTAGAGAAATCCAACAATCAGTCACAGGTAAAAGAAAAAAGAAACAAAACATGATACACTGGAAACCCATGTATGAATTTTTGTAGACTATAAAATCATCCTCAAATTCGTTGGTTCATGTCAGATTAGGAAATATCATTTTAGAATATTCTAGACTTATTCTAGGGAAGTATTCTTTTTAGAATACTCTGGGTTTGTAGATCTACACTGTAAATATAGGGATTTAAAGCTTTAATCAAGGGGTTTAGGAAGATTTATAACTGTAGTTTCCTAATTATAATTTCCTAGTTTATATGCTTTATGTACCGCTATATATGCAAAGTGGAATACTTGTACACATTGCAGCAATATAACAAATTTGCTTTTTCATTTCAATTTTCAGTTAAACACACTACTTTCTGTCAAAACTCAGCAATAAGGCACAAAATTAAGGAAAATAACAATTGTCCTGAAATCAAACCAAATAAAGGTTAATTTAAATAGCACTAGAATTTGCCATTAAATCAAGAAGCATTTGTGCAATGGACAACAAGGTCATCGCTTTGTGCGGAAAAGAGGGAGTCAAGAGAGATGTAGTTAAAATAACCAACTTAAATGTGAACAGAAGTTAACCTCAATTACCAGACTGATCCAAAGGACCACATGATCAAGCTTAACTTCACAATCCTAAAGTGTAAAGAAACACAAAACTAATAATGGAGTTATTATATTTCCCGAATTTGATACTAACCAGCAATTAATATCATATCAGAAGCCAATTGGTTTCTCTTTGCGATTAAAAAAGAAGTACGGACTCATCTCAAATTCACTCAGACACACAAAATAGAATATACAGTAGCAAGAAAGCAAAAAGCAATTGGAAACCAAATGCCTACATTTCAACGTGATATCTTATGTTACAAATTTTTGCATTCATAGTTGTTTATAGGAACCATTAATAACTAAAAACTATTCCCTTTTAGACCTTGTGGTTCTAAGTCCACTGGATGAGTAAAGCTTTATTATGGTACTTTACAAATGGTATGAACCCCTTAGTAGATTGAGTGGTGAAAATTGTCGTTTGGGAAACTGCAAGTTTTTGTTGCAGTTCTAAGGACATAAGAGTCATAATTACAAACAATCCCAACTAAAACTTTTTTATACATGGTTTTAAACCCATTGGAACTATTCTAAAAAAAGATTTTAAGTAAAAAGAGGCCATACTCATTTGATATCAACGGTGTCATGTTAACTTGTGGTTGTACAACATGGCCAATAGCAAAGATACCACCTCCATTTGTGCCATCTAAGCAGTGTGCAAATATCTTTTTTACATTTCCAGTTGCAGCAAGTTGTGAAATCAATGATGAATTTGCTTTTCCAAAACCAAGTATCCCATCAAGTGCCTCTTCATTAGATGCCGCTAAATCCCCTGATTGTCTAGCACCGCAACTACAATAAGAAAGCATCAGAACCACTGTGTCAGCGTTAATAAACATAAAGATGAACAGATGAATATATATGAGTTGATATATTTGACGTAACCTATCTAGTTAACATCACCACTTGTTCCAGCATATCTACCATATAACATCAGAAAATATGACCAACGTTGAGCAAAAAGGAGCCAAGTTCAAGGTTGGTAGTATAAGCTTAACTCGTCCGATAGTTCAATATTAACTTACCCAAACATTATGCTTCCATTTGTTGCTGTTGTTTGGAGGTCTCCTGAGACTGAATCATATTGAACAAAATCCTTCACAAAATAACCTGCGGTAGAGCTCCCATCTCCGTATATCTCCAAATATGGACAAGACATATTAGCTGCGCAGCTTGATAAAGTGCGACCATTTACCTCATAGCAGAACTGCTCATAACAAGGAACCAACTTTCCAGTGCTTGACTCGTTTATATTGTATAGAGTAAGATCTATCTGTTACGAACAATACACGATTTTTAAACAGAAATTTCTGTAAAGAGAACAAGAAAAAACAGAGTAAGAATAGAACAGCAAGCCTGAAATATAAATTCCACAGATGCAAAAAGGGGAAAGGTAACAATCAAACTAACACATCATGAATTTGGAGGCTTACACCAAGGGAGCTTGTTCTGGGACACTCTACACACTGAATGCAATTGACCCACATAATGTCACTTCCTGTATCCACCTGTACATAGTAGTCCTTGGAAGGTGTTCCAATCCCAATTCTAGCATAATAAAGCCTAAACATTCGAAATCAGAGAGAAACAAATGCATGGCCGTGTTACTATAAATGAACCAAAACAATATAATTATTTTCTTTCTTCAATTTGTCGATAAAACAGTAGAATTGTCAAAACTAAGGATACAGAACATATAGATTGAAACAAGTAAACTAGGCACAAATTAAGCACTCACCAGAAGCATTAACTTTGAAATAACTATATGTCATAAGCTCACACGGAGGCTTAATATCGCTATAAGCTTAATTTATGTTTTTCACCCTACGAAATAGTGTTTTCTTCTTTTCTTTCTTCAATTTTTTGAAAAACAAAATTCATGTATAATTGTCAAAAATCAAACGCAAATTAATCACTCACAACAACCATTAACTAGGTTGACACGGAGCTTAATGAAACATAAAACTATCAAATTCACTCAATCACAAATATTTGAGTAGTTTACTCAAAGAGAGGACAAGACAAACCCGATGCCGTCAGGACGACCGGTGCCTCCGAGAGGAAGATCGATGCCAGCAAGAATTCGGAGCTGACGACGATCATCGTGCGCCTTGAGGTCCGTTAAAGACTTTGACTGACCAGCGTACTTGTACTTGACGCTGAAAACGCCGTTATTGGCGGAGACATCAGTAACGGTCAACCAAATGATGAGCAGAGCAAAAGGAAAAGAAAGAGTGAAGCAACTCCTGGTAACGGCCACAACGATCTCGTTCATCGTCGTGGAATGACGTCGTTTTTCTTCTTAGAGAAAGAGAGACGTGAGGGAGTCCTGTATTTGTTGGCTTTGTGATCTTTTGTTTTCACGTCATGGCGGAGAAGAGACGAAGAAGATTAAGCAAACAATAGAACCGACGAGGAGACGACTTGCGAGCAAGTAAACAAGCTGATGGGAAGGAAGTGGGACCCACGATCCTTCGTGACGCCATCAAAAATCCTCAGGCGTGGTTGACGGGAGCCGTTTTATCAGCGAGACATGGTGACGGCCAGTCTACGTTTCGCTTTTACTAATAGTTTAAAAGACAAAACCGCCCATAGTTGCCTCACCGTCTCTCCTCAGTTCGAACAAAAACGAGAATTGGGTCATAGTAAATGACGGTTTTTTTTTATTAATAGAAAAAAAGACATATTACATAAAGACTCGAGGGAAAAAGAGTCCCGACTCATTCTTCAAGAGGAGTACATAGTACCTAATAGGTGTAGTTTTAAAATACATGGTACTCAGCTCAAAGTGCTTGACATAAGATGCTAACCAGTTTATACTGCCCTCATGATAGATATGTCGATATACCGTAATCCAATTTCTTATGAACAGTTTTTAAAATAATTTAATTCATAACACTGCAAAACAATTTAAGTTTCGCATTTTTTATTTAATGGAAATAATTCCCACCAACTCAGCCAATAATAATTCCATCACTATTGCCATCCGAACCTACCACTAGGTGAATTGACTCATACATGTAAGAAAACAAGGGTAGCATAAGGTTATCGAATCAGAGGATTTGGTCCCGACAATCAAGGCTTGAAATCACTTATGCCACCTATCTTATTCTAACCCTGCTCTAGTTCATCTCCGCCACATAATTGTATGGGTTTTACACAAATATATGGTCGAGATGAGCTGGAGCAAGGTTGGAACAGAGTAGGTAGCACAGGTGACCACGTCCCGACAATCAATGAGTTGTTTGTTAGTTTTTATAAGATTATCTATTAGTTTATTTGTATAATATTTTCTGTTTAAACAAACAAAATAATATAAAATATCTAACTAAATCAAACTGTTGGTTTATGCCTACAACCAATCGATTGGTTATAGTTAAGTGACAAAATATTTTTAAAATACTTTATTTTGTACATATTTAAATGTAAATGATAAAGTTTATGTGATAATTAAATATTGCAAATGAAATTACGATGAAATTATAATTATGACAATTATATTGTATTTATAAATTATCCATAAATTATTCTTATTCATTGTTCTATTAAAATTGGACATTGATATAACGTAAAGAGACTATTACATGTTATGTTTTTCCTTATTAAAGAAGTAGTTGATTTTATAGGCAAAAGTATAGAGATACTTTAACAAACATATAAGTGCTTATTAGATAACACGGTTATTAAACTGATCCCATATGAAAAATCTATTTAAAATATTACTTATATGTCTATGAAAATTATCATTGTGAGGTTGAATAAGTAATCATTTGACTTCAAATTTTCATAATTATCTTGTACAGTAATTATTATGTTTTAATACTATTTATGACATATTCTGATCATAAATGATTCATTCAGTAGTGATTAAACGTAGCATGAATTATATGCAGGTAGTTGAATGATTAAGATAAAATTCATCACCTTAAAGTAATTAGGAAGAATATTATATAGTTCTCGATTAGTATTGATTCGGGAAATCCTTGACTAAAACAAAATGACATTTATAAATGTTGTTAATTGAATTAATAGCTAATAACAGAAAACTAATATGATTGAATTCAAAATAGAGTAAACATTAATTGAAACATGACATGAAGAAAATATTACAATTATACAAAAAATCATGCACTTAGGTGTTAGTCAAAATCACTTTAACATTCTTAAATATTTGGATGGTCATGATGTGTTGTTAGACATCAATCTTGATATATAGATATAAATTATTTAATTAGAAAAGTAAGGATAAATTAAATGAGTATAGTTTACCTAATCCTAAATATATTTTAGAGTTATAATTTGTATCCATTGCCAGCCAACACATTTTGGAACCTAATAGGTCTCAGATAAAAAACAAGTTAAAGTGAGCAAAGATATTTTAATCAAGTTGCATTTGATTGTAAAATTTGAAAAATTTTATGATTAAATATAAGATATTTAATAAATAAATATTAAATATAAAATATTTGATTTTATTCGGACATAATTGGTACTTAACTAGAAGTATTTGTAATTCTAAATAAAATTTAATTTCAATTAAATTACTAAAATGTTTAGAACTTATTACAAATAAATTTAAATTCTAATGAAGCTGACACTTCTTACTTAATTCTTTATGTAAAAGTTACAAAGTTTTCTCAACCTATTATATAAGTACCGTTAAATGTTGGACATTTATGTGACTATAGTAGCTGAGATAAGCCAATTTCAGAAATGGTTTCTAAAATATGATAAAAAATGATCAAGCTTTGGAATAAAGAATAAATTAATATTCATACTTTATTATAATTCATTTGTTAATCATTTTATAAAATTAAAGTGATCTTATTTTTTGAAAAAACAATCTATTATTTGGATGCAAAAGATTCCAAGAAAGAATATGAAAAATCTTCGTAATTATTATGCTGAGATCGGATCTTGTCCCAATTTTCTAACTCAAATGAGTCTAGATAAATCTAATTTGATTAAAATAGTTGTAGTTGATTTAATATTTGAATTTTAAGTAATTTATTAAAAATTAAAATAAATGTTTTAACATTTTCTTACGCTTTTACTAATACTAAATTTTAAATAATTTAGTATAAAATAAAATAAATATGTCAACATCGCTTACACCCTTTTAATAGAATATTTTTTAAATAAATAACTAATATATAAATATAAGAATTTTAATAATATTACTTATTCTTTAATAATAATAGTTAGAAATTAAATAGGATACAAATATTTCGATATTCAACATGATAAAATGTGTTTATTTCATAACTTTTTACACCGATAATACTCCCTGTATTGAAACTTTTAGATTTTAACGATAAGATAAATCAAAACAAAAAGTCTAAAAAATGAAATTGTATTTTCTCAAAGACAATTATCTAGTTATGTTTATTTAAAGTATAAGATTCTAATATTTTTTAAAAATATATATTTTATTTGAAGTCCAATATTCTTTAAAAGTGGTATTGGTTTAGCATTGGTACCTAAAGAATTAGATAAATAATAATAGTAGGGAGAGTCACCTTAACCTAGTTGGTGATTTCGGCTCTCCCTATATTCACGATGTAAACAGTGGGACTGCGATGGAGATTATGTGATGATTTAGAACCACTCATGCATAACTTCATTTGGGAAGCCACAAAGGACCAGAGGAAAATGCCCCTTGTCAATTGGGATAATGTGTGTCAGCCCAAACAGTCTGGAGGGCTGGGCATCAAGCGCATTAGGTCTTTCAATGATGCGTTGTTAACAAAGATGAGTTAGGCCTTGATAACCAAACCTACAACCCTCTGGGTCAGGGTGGTACAGGCAAAATATCGAATGGATCCGACCCATATCTAACTTACATTAGAAAGGACAGGAGCTTCGAGTTTTTGGAGGGGAATTGCTGCCACCTGGCAATATGTCTAGTAGGGCTTAGCATGGAAGCTGGGAAATGGTCGAAACATCTATTTCTAGTTGGATGGGTGGGTAAAAGACTGGGGCCCATTAATTTCCGAAGTGACCACTCCAATCCCACCAAGTATTCTATATGCTAAAATAGTAGATTTACAGACTGAGGAGGGCCACTGGAGGTGGGACTTGTTTCAACAGTATCTTCCTCCAACGATCTATACGACACTAGCCGAGTTACCCCGTAATGCAGAACCTATAGGAGAAGATACCATGAGATGGGGACCTACTACAAATGGGCGATTTATGGTGGCATCCACCTACAAATTTATTGAAGGGCACACCACAATTGATTCTACTGGTCTCTAGGGCTTAATATGAAAATGGGCGGGGCCCAACCGGATTCGTGCTTTTCTCTGGTTAATGACAAAGAACAAACTTCTAACCAACCAACATCGAGTGGCCAGACACATTATAATGGATATATGCCTCCATGTCATCCGCGACTGTGTGAGGGTGCAAGCATTCTGGAGACAATTTCCAACAGAGGTGGTGTATACGGAATTCTTCCTCAAGACCGAAAGGGTATGGATAAAATCCAACCCCACGAAGCATTCACAAGTAGTAGGAGGGGACTAGACTACTATTTTTGGAGTCACCTGCTGGAAGCTTTGGAACTGGCGCAACAAAAGCCTTTTTGAAGAGAATTTTTGTAACATCCCACCCTCTACTGGAAAGGTAAAATAGTAAAATTGGCATATGATGAAATGGATCGGAATGACTTAGGACTATCCATGCATACTGATACTAGTCATCAGTGAAATCTGTGCACATGAAATAACTGTACATGCATTCATGATAATTCCCG
>JANKYE010000007.1:8390779-8404367 GCA_032467995.1 Erythroxylum dillonii | reverse complement strand
CCACCCTCGTGGGGCACGGACTCGGATATCACCAATGATATCGGGTTCGGGTCACTCGGGAGTGGGGTGTTACAATTTTGGTTAGCTGGAAGATGGTACTAGGGTGGTTATGGACTATGGGGCACAGATAGTCAGAGCGCGGGCAGTGAAAAATTATGTGTTTCTACACCCAGACTTTCCAGTGGGCAGTCTCGTGGGTGGGACCAAACCGCTATCGGACTGGGTTAAGCTCAACACAAATAGAGTGGTTAAACAAGGGTCACAAACCGCTTCTGCTGGGGCCATAATTCGTGATTAGCACCGAAAGTGCTGCGGAGGATTTACACAATACATTGGCAGTAGCTCACCCCTAATGGCTAAACTATGAAGAGTCCACTCGGGCCTCAATTTGGCTTGGTTCCTTGGGTATCGCAAACTTATTGTAGAAGTGGACTATTTGGAAGTCATTAACATCCTCTCCGACTCTAATATCGAGATTAATGGTAATAATTTTTTTGTTGGCAGGCACTTGGGGACTTCTCCAGCATATTTGGGAGGTGCAACTTCAACACGTGTACAGAGAAGGAAATCAGTGCGCCAATCACCTGTCCGCCCCTCTCAGCTCTGGCCAGCCCAGGCACACATATATTTCAAAAGCCTCCTGTGTCAGTCCTGGAGCTCATCCACAGCAACATGCAAGGAGTAGTATACCGCAGGGCACTGCGATAATTAGTTTGTTTTTTGGTTTTTGATTTCCCTTTGTATCAAAATCAATAAATAATAATATTGTACGTAGTTTCTTTTAATCTTATCAAAAGAAAATAAAGATTTTATAAAAAGCAATGGGAGAATAGTTGAATGGAATATTTAAAAAATGATGTTCTCCTTAATAACCATAATATTTGGATTATATTTATTATTTAAGCATGTTTAAATTTGTAATGCTATAAATAAGATTAAGCAAGCTTAAGAATATATCTGAATGATAATTGGTTTGAGTTAAATTTAAACAAAAAAACTTTTTTTTGGTTAATTTTATAAAAAACCATTTTTTAATTTAAAAGACTATTAAGTTTTTTAATAGTTTGGTTGGCAATGAGCACAAAATTAACTAATTCCAACATACCATTAGTCAACAGTGCATACCATTACTATTTTATTTAGTAATACTGTGTAAACATGATATGAACAAGTATTTTGGTAAGAAATTATGATAAGATTTGATCCCACTTATAGAAAAATAAGAAGAAATTTTTTGTTAACTTTCCCAAAAGTCAACGTTACTTAAATTTTATAATATGATTGATGCATGATTATAATAAAATATAAATTAAAATGCACCCCATTTTGTAGATTGATCTTTTTTCTAGAAGCTTCTATCGAACCGTTTCTAAAATTAGTTCATTGCAACTATTGTAACTACACATTTGTTCGACCTTTAATGGTATTTATACAAACAAGTTTAGAGAACTCTATAAGTGGTGTAAGGAGAGGTATGCAAGAAGTGTTAATTTTTGAGAGCTTACACCTATTTATAATCAGGTTTGGACTTTTAGTAATTTAATTGAATATAATTCTAATTTGAATTAAAATCACAATTAATTTTAATTGGATATCAATTGGGTTCAAATAAATTCTAATATCTTATATTGTCCTTATTTATTAACTATCTCATATTTAATTATAAAATTTCTAAAACTTTACAATCAAGTCGAACTTAAATTATCTTTGCTCTAATTAATCGTTCTTTATGTGTGACCCATTAAATTTCTAAATATTTTAACAATGGATATAATTTATAACCTTAAATCGTATTTAATATTAAATAAATTAAACTCCTTTAATTTATCTTAAACTCTCTAATTACATAATTTATATCCATAGATTAAGATTGATATCTAATAACACGTCATGACTGTCCAAATATTAGGGATGTCAAAGTAATTTTGAGTAAACTTTTCGTGCATGAATTTTTTGTATAATTCAATATTTCCATCACATAATGTTCATGGAATTATTATCTACTCTATTTGAGTCCAATCATGATAGTCGTTTTATCATTAGTGATTGATTTTATTAATAAATTTTGAAAACTATTTTGAAAGTATCATTCTTCCGTAGTCAATAATTTCTCGAATCAATACTAATCGAGAACAACATAATATATTCCTTAATCACTTTAGGGTGATAAATTTTATATTGATCATTTAACTATGTTCGTAAGTTCATGTTATATCCAATGACTATTGATAGAGCTGCCCTTGATTATGATATGGCATATATAGTATCAAAATATAACAATTTCTATATAAAATACTTTGAAGATCTCAATTCAAAAGATCACTTATACAATGAACTATACGAAATTCATTAAAGAACTTACTAATCTAAAAAATCATTTTCATAAAATAAAAAAGAAGTATAGCTTAATTAGCAATTGATGCCATAAAGGAACCTTTTTAACTCAAAATAATGTTATTTTAAGTAAAATATACCTTAACTAAGATTTACTTTTAAAGTTATTAATCATATAACTTTGAGCTCAATTATCAAATCATTATAGAATAATTGATATCAATACATTTTATAAGTATCAAATATCTCAAATATAGACACCTTTGGTATATTATCTATGTAATTTGATTATAATAGGTAACCAATTTCTATATTTATTTCTATATATCTAATTCCTAAAATTAAATTATCACCTTTTCATTTCTTGAACTATCAATATCATATTTTAAAAATTGAAAGAATGAATTTTTTGTTTCTTTATAAGTAGTGGATCCTTACATAAACTCACTAAAAAGTACAATTATACTCCTACTAACTTCCTCATAGACATGATAAATCTACAATCATCTCCAAAACAAACTATTTTAATCCATCTTGAAAGTGTATCTTTCAACTTCTCATAATACATCAAATATATCAATAAAGACATTAGTTCTAATTGAATGTCCTATCATGAAATTTGAACTTTTTAGAACTTTATCTTATTCCCAGTACTTACCTCAATAATTATTCTCTTATAAGTATTCATTGAAACAAACATTTTATTCATTAAGGTTTACAAGAATATATCTAACTCTTTTGGATATCCCATAAAAATTTATTATCCAATTTATTTCTAAACTTATAGGCTTCAACTAAATATCACATCATAAAATCATTAACTTCAACTCTTTTAAGATTTTACCATTCTATATCTAATATGAAATCTTATCGTTTGATTTAATTGTAATTTATAAAGGTAAATTATTGAAATAGAAATTACTATAGAAAAATGAACATTAAATCATATAATATCTCTTTTTTTTTCCTTACATAAGTTCGCAATGTTATGAAATTTGGTTAACAGGGATTTGTTAAGAATTTTATTCCTTATAAATAACTCAAAATTTTAAATCTCAATATATCGATATTATCGAAGTATTTTAACATTCTCAATGCTTAGTTTTTACTTATATTTAAATACTTTAAACTTTTAAAATTTAAAATTAATATTTATTTAATACATATGGCTATATTATATGAATTCATTAGTAAATTTAATAAAATACAGGTACTTATCCTTCTATAAATTTTCATTGCCAGTATATTATTGATAAGTAGAAATTATAGCAAATTTTATACCCCTATTATATATTTTTTTAAATTATTTACATTGTACATTTGGATTAAAATATTGTATTTTTTATTAATTATTCAAGTCATTTAATTTTATATTTTTTTTAAAAAAGAGTTTAAATTGTACTAAATATTTTTTTGTAAGCTTGGTGGATTTAAAAAAAAAAGAATATAGAAGAAATCCAAAAACAAAGCCCAAAAGAAAGTCCAAAATAAGAAAACAACCCAACAAATTACGAAACTAGTAGCAGAAATTCTAGCCCATGATCCAACCCATCAACCAAAGGAAATAAAAAGCAGCAGCTAGAATAAAAAGCAGAGGAGAAAAGAAGTCCAAAACGACGCAGCACCAGAGGAAAAGAAGTGGCTACCATCGCAGCAGCCCAAACCAGACGCAAAATGCACATCAGAGGCAGGAGTAAAAGGCAGTAGACAGAAGAACAAAACGGCAACCCAGTAGAAGGCAACGACAGCCAAAACGCAGCATGCCAGGAGAATGAAACAACGAAGCAGCTTGGGAAAAGAAGAAAATGCAAGCAACAGAAAAGCAGCAATCGACAACAAAACGACAGCATCATAGGAAATAAATCGCCAGTAGAGAGAATCAGCCAAACAAAGAAGCCAGGGAAACACAGGGGACAAAACAACAAGCGCAAAGGAGAAAATAATAACCAAAACGCCAATAGTGGAAGAATAAAACGCATCAACACAAAACGCAGCAGCAGATGGGAGAAAGTCCAAAACGCACAGTAGAAGAAACAGAACAAAACGCAGCATAGAAGCAGAGAGAAAGCGCCCAGCAAAAGGAGAAACACCCCAGCAGCAAGAAAAATACAGAAACAGAACGATGGGTAGCAGAAGCCAACGCAACACAGAGGAAAAGAAAGAAACCTAACATAGCATAGAGAAGCAAAGTGCAACAGAAAAGAAGAAAGCTTCTCTATTTCATCAATTCAATAAGATTCGTCAAATCTCTTCAGATAAGTAGAAACGCATCGAAACCTGTTTGAAATGGAGGAGATAAAGAGGGAAATCATCTGAAACCAGAAACATTCTTTTTTCTTCTAATAACAACCATTATCATATCTAAACCAATTTCTTTCAATTGTAGTCCTTATTTATGCATTTAGTAGGTTAAATTTAGAGAAACAATTTCACTAATGCACTGTACCTTTTAGCTCTATTCCATACAAGTACTTCTATTGTGCTATCACAGTTTTTACACCCATCTTATATGTTACCATTAAAGTTTACGGGACACTAGTTAACTCAAAATGTTATTACATTTTGTTAACTATATAATATTGACATATCTCTAAAATTTTATCACCAAATCCTTAACAAGAATTATAATAAAATCACATGATAGTCATAAACTTTTCTTTTTAGTTTGAAAACCTTTCTTAAACCTAATATGTGTCCAAGAAATTTAGTTAACTAATATTTAGTATCAACTATATCAAAACAAAAGTAATATTTACTCAGATCAAAATATAAAAGTAAGAAAAAAATTAATTAGTTAAATATCATGACAACCCAATAAGATTATAAAATTATTTATTTAGTTAGTTTTTTTTATAGAAACGATTGCGCTCAACGCATTTTATTGATATCCATAGTTAAAACATCATACAGAAAAGAAGGAGGACATATCCCCCATTCGAAACCAGGCATAGAATTAGCTGCCCTAGCAATCGTATGAGCAACTTGATTCGTTGATTTTTCTAGCAAACACAAATGAGGTAAGTGAGAGCTCTTGAAGCAGAGCTTTACAATCCTGAACGATCATAGAAAAATATGAAGAGAAATCTATCGTGGATTGCAAAAATTGAGTGACGACCTGACAATCCGTTTCTACACAAATCGAAAAGAAGGATAATGTTTTTATCCAACTTAACGCTTCCCGAAAATAAAGGGCTTCTCCGACTTGTGGATCTCGCCAACCTGGTAGTGTCATGACTTTCCCAACACAATTTTCCCCTTGGGAGTTTCGGATTATCATACCTATGCCATAGAAACCATTATCCAATAAAGCCACATCAATATTACATTTAAACGTGTTACGGTGCTGGAGCCACCCAAGAGACTTGAGAACGTTGATGTAGAGGTTTGTGGGGAATATTTGATGCTTTTGCTGCCTTCCACTCAGAAAGAGTTGTCCTTGCCCGACCTATAACAAACTGATGGGAGTGAATACGCGATGTCCACACAACTTCGTTGCGATACGTCCATATACTCCAAAGTATCATAAAAACCTCCTTTTGTTGGGAATGCGAAAAAGATGAGACCACTCTCGAAAGTCATTCCTGTAAAGAGGAGATAGTGTTCCAATCTACAGTAGAGAGAAGCCAAACAGATTGGGCAAAGTCACAATAATAAAAAATGTGTTGTGGCGTTTCCATAATCTCACCACAAATACAACAAGTGTCATCCACAGCTACATGTCGTCCTCTTAAAGTGGCTCTATATGGAAGAATATTACGGAGAATGCGCCATATAAGAATCTGTACTTTACCTGGAACTTGAATCTGCCAAATTCTTTCCCATGGAAAGCTAGTAACATGAAAATTCTCATTGGCCATTTTCGTGCTAAGTCTATACCCGTCTTTGACTTGATAGTCACCATTTCGATTCTTAATCCAAACCCAATCATCCGAAATAAGTGAGAGTCCCAACGGAATCTGTAGAATGAGGTTTGCATCCCGTGTGTTGAAAGAGTTTCGAATTAACGTTTCATTCCAGTGGCGTCCGACCATAAGATCGGCCACTACATTTAATTGCAAGTCCTCTATGAAGTCCGTCTAAATAGTAGGATCCGCTTCATCCATCAACCAGGAGTCCCGCCAGATATTAATAGTAGCACCATCCCCAACTCGTTTTCGGCAGCCCTGAAGCAAAATGGGTCGTGTTTGACAAATACTTCTCCATATCTGACTAGGATTGCTACCTATATGTGCTGTAAAGAAATCAGAGTGAGGGAACTATCATGCCTTGAGGATTTCTGCAGCAAAAGAGTTTGCGTATTTGAGCAATCTCCAACCTTGTTTTGCTAGTAAAGCAAGGTTGAAATGTCGCAGGTCACGTTAACCCAACCCACCAAATAACTTTGGAAGTGTTATATGTTTCCAGCGAAGCCATTTTATGCCCTTATTGTCGGGACCTCCATTGTGCCAAAAGAAACCATTCATGAGAGTTTCCAAGTCCTTACAAATGTCAGCAGGCAACAAAAACAAAGACATGATGTAATTTGGCATAGCTTGAGCCACTGTGTGCAACAAGATATCTTTACCCGCCTTAGATAACAATTTTGCTTTCCAGCCTTGTAGTCTTTTGGTTAATTTTTCCACCACTTAATGAAAAATTGTCGTTTGTGACGTCCAATTACAGATGGCATACCCAAGTAGTTATCATGCCCATGCCGCTCCGTAACACCCAAAATGTGGCAGATCGATTGGCTAGAAGCCTCCATTGTATTAGGGGTTAAAGAGACCCTGAATTTTGAAAGATTTATTTGATGTAGACTAACCTCACTTCTCCTTTTGCAACTAATCCTCTAATGAAATAGAACTTGATTTCAATATGTTTAGTTCTCCCTCACTAGATAGGATTTTTAAACATCAAAATTGTGGACTTATTGTCATAAAATAACTTAATTAGACATTTAGCTTTAAGTTTAAATCCTTTAAGACCATTCTTAGTCAAACTACTAGACAAACAATAGTTACGATTGTTGTATACTTTGCTTATGTGGTTAAAAGAGCATTATTCTGCTACTTTTTCTATGACCATGAAATTGCGCTTAAGCCAAGGCTAATAATACAACTTGTTGTACTCTTTCTATTTTTTGCACAAGCAACCCAGTCACTATCAATAAATGCAATAAAAGTGATAAGGTTATCTCTTGAATATAGGATGTCATAATGTGAAGTCCCTTACACATATCGGATAATCCTTTTGAGTGCTCCAAGATGTAACTTACTTGGACTATGCATATTTCTTGAAATGAGGCTGACATTATAAATAATATGTGGTTTTGTATTTGTGAGATACATGAATTTTAATAATACTTCTGAAATGTTTTTCATTCACCCTTTCAGCACCATCGTTAAGATGAAACTTCTTATTCATATTCAATGGTGTCGTTACAACCTTATAATTCTCCACACCAACTCTTTTCAACAAGTCACCTACACGTGAGATAAATATATCAATTGAGTCCTGTAACACTTCAACATTAAAAAATAATGCAATAACCCCAAGTCAATCAGTTTAAAGAATTGCATCATTGATCCTTTAAATGCCTGCACCATTTGAGTTGAGTTCCCAGCATAAATAATGTCATCAACATACAAACATATAATTAGAAAATAAACATTACGTTTCTTCATATAAAGAGTTGGATCACCTGCACATTTTTATAATTATGTTGAAAAAAATAAGAGTCAATCTTGATGTACCATGCCTTACATGCTTGCTCCAAGCCATATAAGGCTTTATATAGCTTGTACAAATTCTATTCAACTCACTTGATAGTAAACCCTTGTGGCTATTCTTCATAAACATTTTCCAAAAGGTCACCATTGAGGATGCAAACTTGATATCTAACTGAAGAACCTCCCATCCATTGTGAGTAACTAAGGGCAAAACTATTTTTAGAGTATCAAAACAACTAGTACAAAAGTTTTAGAAAAGTCAATACCTAGTACTTGAGAGTGGCCTTTAGTGACCAACCTAACTTTATCTTGTTGTAAGGATTTGTCAGAGTTGAATTTTAATTTATCGGTCTAATTGAGACTAATTGCCTCCTTTCCTTTTGGCAAATCCACCAAATTCCATATCATTCTTCTTTATTGCTGCAATTTCTTCTTCCATGGTTTGCACCCATTCTTTCCTTCCAACTGCATCTTCAAAACACATAGTCTCTATAGTAATATAAGCTTGTTCTGTTGAGACATATATTTCAGCAAGACTTGTAGTTTTTGTAGTGTAAAATCTTCATTATAGGCTATATTTTCTTCTCCACATTCCCATTTCTAGGCTTCACTTTCATTAAAAATAACATTATGACTAACATTTAACTTGTTAGTTTTGGGATCAAACAACCTATAACCTTTGGTTTCACTATACCTAATAAACATGTGTTTAACACATTTATCATTAAGTTTGCTTTTTAATTCAACTGGTATAAAGCATAAGCAATACAACCAAATGTTCACAAATGAATTACATTAGTCATATACCATAATAGGCTTCATAAGGTGTCATTCTTAAACTACTCGAGTTGGTGATCTATTGCTTAATTATACTACTTTAGGTACAACTTCAACCTAGAATTTTTCGACAACTTTTTCTCATTCAACGTGCTCTTTACTAGTACCACTCTATTTTATTGTGGTATGTAGTTAGTTGATTTTTTTTATTGTCGAATTTAAAAAAAGTCACACAAATTTTTGAATTCACCACCGCGATTGGTTCAAAGTGTCAAAAGATAGCATTTGCTCTTTTTTTAACAACATTAAAAATTTTAAAGTTCTCAAAAACTTCATTTTTCTCCTTTAAGAAATACATCTATGTTAACCCTGAAAAATCATCTGTAAAGACCAAGAAATACTTACTTCTATTTAAGGAAGAAGTTTGCATAGGCTCGCATAAGTCAACATAAACTAACATTAATGGTTTCATGGCCCTCCTTGCTTTACAAGTAGGAAATTTACCTCGATGATATTTCCCATAAACACACGCTTTACATAACTTCTTGTCACCTTTTAGAATCGGAAAACCAAAAACCATCTTCCTTTTATACAATAAATCCAAGCCACCAAAGTTAAGATGACCACATCTCTTGTGCCAAATCGTGCAATCATCAGATGATATAGAAAAGGCATTCAAACAAATTGGAAACATCTTGTTTTCAATCATTTTAACTGAGTACACAAAATTCTTACTTCTTTTATAAAAAAAATTTGCATTCATCATTTTTAAATACCACATAGTACCGTCTTTATTATTAATTGACCTAAACTAAGTAAGTTTTGATCCAAACCAGCAACATACATGACATTATGAATAAGTTTCATTCCATAATTTAACATTACAATAATTGTCCCCATACCACATACCTAAGCATACTTATTGTCACCATCCTAACTCTTGTTTTCATAGATTCATCAAAATTAAAAACGAAATCCTTGTTACCAGTCATGTGATTGTTGCATCAACTATCAAAATACCAAACATCTTGCATGGAATAAGTATGAGTACCAAATGAACAAAGAAATAAAATTATTTTCTCTATTTTTTTCTTTACGGAAGTTTGCTTAATCATTAGTCTTTTTGTAACAATTATCCTCAATATCGCCATATTTTTTAAATTAATAACATTGAGTAGCTTTGCATGTACCTGAATCATCTTTATACCAATAATCCTTATCTTCATGGTTAGTCCTTCCATAATACAATCAAGAAAAGTTGTTACCTCCATGATTAGTCTCCCATTGTTGGTTATTATTATTGCTTCATCCTTGACCTCAACTATGGCCTCTTCCATTATCCCAACCTTTACCATTGGTTGATCTTCCTAGACTATGATTAAATCGACTTGTTGCTCTACCATCTTTCTTTTCTTCTGTTTATTAGTTCCCAATTTGAATGCTTATTGCATTAGAGTTTCTTTTGGCCTATTTAATGATTGCACAGTGAACCCATCAACTCATAAAAGGTATAATTATGCAAATCCTTTGACTCTTTAATGGTTGCTACAACATAATCATACTTTATAGGCAAACTTTGATGTATTCTTTCCACAATCTTTTGTTCTAACAAATTTTCACCAAAGGATCTTATTTGGCTGATGATTAAAGAAGCCCTTAAAAAGAATTCTCGCACCAATTTAGAAGCCTTCATGTTTAAGTTCTCTCAAACTCTCGATGAAAACCTTACAACTTACTCATATTTATTTTCTCCTTGGTTCACTATTTAAAGTGCATCCCTAACCTTTTTTTGTTGTTTTTGCATTCATAAATTTAGAAAAAAAAATGGTTCCTTCCATTAATTATTTGGATGAAGGAAAGAGCCTGAGCATCTTTCTTCTATTTTCTTATAAATCATTATATTGTGCTACTGTTATCCTAATAATGCCTTCCTCTTCTTTAGGAACTTGATATCCATTCTCAACCAAGTCCCACAAATCATAAGATGAGTAATGTCCTCATCTTAATGCGCCAAAACTGGTAGTTTAAACATGTAAGCGCAAGCATATTTTGAGTTAAATTTGCAGTTGAGAATATGGTCATTTTTTTCTTTAATACCAAAATGTTATCTTATAACAAAAAGAGCAACTACAACAATGGAAAAAATAGGAAAACCTTTAAGTAATTTTTATGAATGATGAATTCTTTAATGATGCAAAAATCAATAACAACCCTCTCCTTTTATAGTTAGAGACTTTATCAATTAGAAGAATTAAACAATATTGATAAATATTGCAGATTTTCCTAACAGACATTTAATCAAATAGCTCATAAACATATTATTATAATAATTTGATTCTAAGATATTATCTAATTAATTCTTTTGAAAATTTCAAAACATCAAATATATCTCAACAAGTATAAAGATATTTCTGAATTGCCAACATCCCAGACTGCCATTTTAAATGAAGCTAGCATCAACTAGAGGAATAACCCAAACTACTCAAACTACCATCTTCAATCAAAGTATTTGGTATCTTATTACATGTGGCTTTCATATTTCAAATTCTAGGGTTTTAACCTTATTGTAATTTCATCAAGAGATGACAACATAACATGTATTACATAAAAGGTATTTTGGTTTCTGTTATACTAGATGTCTCGCTTTCAATAATTCTCTTAAGTGGGCGGCTAATAGTTAAAATGGTTTGAAATCTATTGCTTAACTCTTAAATAATTCTTATTCTTCAATCTTAATGTGATTACAATTTCAAATTGAATGTAGGGATTTAGATCTTATATTCTAAACTTTTTTTACGTATAATTTGATTTAGAAGTTTAAGGTTATGATTTTAATTTCAAAGTTTTGATCAATAACAATTAAACAATTTTAGTAAATTATAGAATTAAAGATGACTCTGATGCAATTATTAGAAAATTAGGGCAAGATTTGATCCCATGTTTAGTGAAATAAGAATTAAATGTTTTCGTTTAAATTTTCAAAAGTTAAGATCACTTTGAATTATATAACATAACTGATGCATGAACACAATAAAATATAAACATAAATCAATCCTTATTATGTAACCTTTTTTTTTCCCTGAAGTTTCCTTCAAATTGCTTCTAAGGCTAGTTCATCGCAACTATCGTAATAACATACACGTCCAACTTTTAACAAAATCTATACAAACAAGTTGAGAGAATTCTATAATTGTTATATAGAGGAGTAAGTAGGAAGTGCTAACTCTTTTAAAGCCTTCATCTATTTATAATAAAGATTTGGATCTTTTAGTGATTTATTTAAAATATAATTCTAATTCCAAATAAACTTTAATTAAAATTATAATTAATTATTATTCGAACCCAAATAAGATCCAATATCTCAAATTGATCATTATTTATTAAATATCTCATATTTAATCATAAAGTTTATCAAACTTTATAATCTAACTTGATTAAAATACTTATAATTATTCTTTGTGTGTGATTTAATTAGTTTCCTAAACATAAAGGCAATAGTTAGTTTCCTAAACATAAAGGCAATAGTTAAAAAAAACTTTCTCTTTAATTGTATTTAAGATTAGATAAATTAAACTCTTTTACTTTATCTTTAATTGTTTAATTAAATAATTTATATCTATATATCAAAATTAGCATTTAGCATGACATCATAAGCACCTAGGAATGTCAAAGCGATAATAACTAACTTTTTTTGCATATAATTTTTGTATAATTTAATCATTTTATCAAACAAGGTTTTAATTAGCGTAAAACATGAAATAACATTTACTTTATTTGAATCCAATCGCATTAGTTATCCACTATTAGTAATTAATTCTATTAATGACATTTGAAAATTATTTTCAAAGTTTCATCCTACCTTATCTAATGATTTCTTAATAATACTTATCAAGAACAACGAAACATTTTCTTTAATCACTTTAGGGTGATAAATCTTATATTGATCATTCAACTACCTCTATATAGTTCATATTATATCTAATGACTATCGATAGAGCCACAGTTAATCAAGATACATCATAAATAGTATCAAAACATAACAATCTTTATATAAGATACATTAGAGATCACAAGTCAAAAAATCACTTATACAATCAAAATAATAAAGAATTTTCATAGACATACGAGTAATATTCCAATTGAAACTCTCATGTCAGGTTGGTTTAGTAAACTTGTTCTCCAAAAGTACCCTTACGTTTGTTTAAATATCTTCATACTTTATAAGATCAAGTATTTCCTTCAAAAGAAATAAACACAATGTGTATTAGTCTTTTAATCTATTAATGTCTAATCTTAACAGTAATGAATAGAAATAGGAATGATAATAATTGAACTAGGCTTGAGTTTGACCTAAATTTTTGTAAGGCTAAGCTCAACCGAAGCCCAATCAGACTTGAGAGACTTGGCCTAAACCTGAGCCTGATCAGGCTTTGGGTAGCTTAAAGCCCAATGAAAACTAAGGAGCTTTGATTAAACCTAAACCTAATTAAGTTTTAATTAATCCCATTAGATCAAGTTAAGCCTAACTGGGTTAAGTTAGACTCAAAATCCTATTCCTTAAAAAAAAATGATTCAAAAGTCGTTTAGGCTAAGGTAAGTCCTGAATCTCAATCCTTTTAGGAAAAAAATATCAAATGTTACAAACTGTAACACCCAAATACCCCCTGGGAGGATATGTGGATGCCACCCAAAACAGTACAATCTCAAACAGTGCTGACAATACATCATATCATACTGTCAGAAACAGAAATGTAAAATTATGACAGGCC
>JANKYE010000007.1:8379214-8390679 GCA_032467995.1 Erythroxylum dillonii | reverse complement strand
CAAAATGTCAAAGAGACAGAACATAAATCGGACTAAATTTGCTTAATATGCTAACCCCTAATTTGGGGCGTTACACAAACTCCAATCGGATAAGTTAAGCCTAAAAGTCCAGCCTTTTGTGCTTATTTCCTAAATGTCATTTATTATCAAAGAAATGTAATTTTATATAAAATAAAACGAGATTATTTTTAATATAGTTAAAATTTAGACTTTACGTTGAGCTTTAAAACTCATGTTTGAGCCTGCTACAAAGTCCAAAAATTATCATAGTTAAAGTTTTAATCTTAGCTCAAATTTCAATCTATTCAGATTAAGCTTGTTGACTTTAGGCTAAGTCGAGTCTACCTCGACCTATTTTACAATTCCTAACTAAGAACAATTTATAAATAACATATAAATATATTATTAATTTCATAATTACAATGATATCATAAAACATTTTAAAATAATTTTGTCACAAAAGTACGATCAACCATTGACTAGAGTACAATTGGTTTATTATATTTTTGTTGTCGGTTGGAATCCAATAAAAACTTATCTAACTAAGAGAATAATGAGAAATAATTGAAGGAATATACTCATTATTCCTGAACTTGTATTTAATGCATCAATCGTACGTGTAATTGTGTATGGTATGATATGTGGTAGTTATTTGATTTTAGTGGGTAACCTATAAATAATAATTGCTTTAAATACCCTTCTTTTTTGTGTATTAATTAAAGTGTTATCCCTATCTGTCGTCTTCACTTAACTTGCCATTTAATAAAAGCACAAGGTCACGTTACCATACGACACATCCACTTGTTTTCTTAAGCGGCGACTAGGGTGTTTCACTCAAAGGGTCATTCACTTGAGATCTTTCGTCTAATTTTCCGGCTCTTTTCAATGTTCAAGTTAATATCACTGGATCGTCTCTAAATTCATATTCGATGGTCACATTGAATAGTACTGTTTTAGATAGTCTATAAATTTATGTTCAATGGTCATCTGTTCAAATTGACTATTGAATATGGTTGGATAGTCTCTAAATTCATCGCCAATGGTCACGACATCGTTTTGAATATTAGATAGGATTATACGGGATAAAATTAGGCAGAAAATTTGAACCCAAATGAGTAGAGACATAGACGGAGCCATACGAGACCCGATGGTACATTGAGCTCCTCAAAATTTTAAAAATTAAAAATTTTTTATTTTTAATAGATAAATATACACATAAGGATAGAGTTATTTGGAGCTCAGTGTACTTAGTGGTATACTAGGCTCCTCAAGATTTTAAAAAATTAAATATTTGAACCCTCCAATCTTAAATTTCTGGCACCGAGTAGAGATCTTCTGTATAATTTTATTCTGATAAACTCTATTTAATATCCAAATTTGAATATTAGAGAGGATTATATAGAGCAAAATAAGGCAGAGAATTTGAATACAAATGAGTAGAGATCTTCTGTCTAATTTTACTATATTCTAACTCTATTCGATGTCCAAAGCAATGTTAATTTGGCTATTGAATAAAGTTGGACAATCTCTAAATTCATGTCCAATAACTAAAACGTCGTCGTTTTGAATATTAGTCAAAATAAAATTAAACAGACAATCTGAACACCTATAATATATATATATATATTTTTTGACATTATACATTAATATCGTTTTGACATGATAAAATTAGGCGGAGAATTTGAAGTTTTATAAAATATATTTTTACATCAATATAAATACAAAACTCCGCAACTTCAGTTTGGACAGAAAAGAGCCAAATCTCAGACTTAATCATCTAAATAATATTACTTTGGTAATATTTTAAGAATTACCATAAGAAGCCGCCTCTGGCCTCTGGCTCTGGGTGCTGGAAACGACGCCGTGCCTGCACTGAAATCCTTCATCTGTTATGCAAACATGGATGGACGCCATATGCAATACAGAAGCTGAGTGGGCAAGCGAACGAGCAAATCAGTCAGTAAAACGTATTCGTTAGTTTTATAGTTAAACGACCGTCAACCCCAGTGATTTAAATAATACTCTCTCAAGCTGTTTCTCTCTCTCTCTATACTCTGAGCTTTCTGCTCTCTTTCCATTCTCTGTCTCTCTCTTTCTAAGCCCTAGTGTATTTGAGCTAGGATTTAGTTTACGGAATACATATCAATCGCGATCGTCGTTCAATTTCGGTTTGTTTTGTTTTTCGATCCTTCCTACTCACTCATGGATCTTCCCAGCCTCGCCGTTGTCTTCCAAGCTGCTCTCAGCCCCAATCCTAACGAACGCAAAGCCGCCGAGCAGAGCCTTAATCAGGTCTTTTCTTTATTTTCTCGAATTCTGATGTTTTGCGTGTTTGTTTCTGATCATTTGTTGATTACAAGTTTCAAGTTGGAAATGATCATTGTGCTTGCTTGATGAGAATTCTCTTTCAATTAGGTTTATATGAGGATCAAATTTGGTTGATTTTCTCTTTTATGTGCGCAGTTGCAGTACACGCCGCAGCATCTGGTTAGATCATTGCAGATCATTGTGGATAATAACTGTGACATGGGAGTGCGGCAAGTTGCGAGTATTCATTTCAAGAACTTCATAGCCAAGAACTGGGCGCCGCATGATCCTGGTGTGTAATGGTTACTCCAGTATGTTAGTGGTGCTATGCTATTAGTGGATTTGATCGAGGAAAATGTCTCTCTTGCACTTCATTTGTGTTTAAGCGTGTGGAAGGAACTATGAATCCTGTCGACTAATAGTTGTTTGCTGTTTCGTCTCATGCTTTGATGTAGATGAGAAATCAAAGATCTTGCAAAGTGATAAAGACATGTTGAGGGATCATATCCTTGTGTTTGTTATTCAAGTCCCTCCTTTGCTAAGGTACTTTCTTTCAGATATTTTCCTGTTCCATTGGTTGTCTTTGTTTAGTCTGTTTTTGTTTTTGATCAAATAGGCTTACAAATTCAAGAGGTTAATATTATGAAATGAGTCAGGTGCTCAACTATCAAATATCTTAATTTACAGGGTACAGTTGGGCGAGTGCCTCAAGACTATTATCCATGCTGACTATCCAGAGCAGTGGCCTCGTCTTTTAGATTGGATTAAGCATCACTTTCAAGATCAGCAAGTTTATGGGGCTCTCTATGTGCTGCGAATTCTTGCAAGAAAATATGAGTGAGCATATGTTTATAAATTCTTTTGTTTGCCTTTTGCACATAACAATTGCATGAACTTTTTTTTTTCATTAATTGGGGCTTACAATTTTCATTTTGCAGGTTCAAGTCAGATGAAGAGAGGATACCAGTTTATCACATTGTTGAGGAGACATTTCCTCATCTTCTCAACATATTCAACAAGCTTGTTCATATATCAAACCCATCAATTGAAATAGCTGAGTTGATAAAGCTCATTTGCAAAATATTCTGGTCATCCATATATGTAAGCTTCTTTATAGTTTAAGAAAGTTACTCACCAAATTGAATGCAGTACATTCTACCAACTCTGATTTGATTGAGTCAATTTTCATTCAATTAAAACATTTTTGCTCCCCTTAAGGTTTATTAAAGTATTCTTTGAGAGGTTAAACAATCTCAACGGGATCTACTGTTTCTTTCCCATATAGGTTTTGATTTGTTCATGTTGAGTTGTTCTTCAGTTCCTACCGTATTCCTTCTGTTCTCCCTATTTGTCTTTCAAGTTTGTGTTGGTCCTGGAAATCTATACCAATTTCGGCCATCATTGCTATAAAGATTTTATGGGTTTCAATTTTCATAATTGATTGCAGATTAAACTACCTGATAAGCTTTTGTTTGAGCTATAACTTTGATATTTCCTGTTGTAGTTATACTAGAAAACTTACCTTCTCCTGTACAAATATTACCATGAGCCATCCTTATTTAATAATCAGTAGCTAATTATTAATAAGGTGACATTTTTTCCTGTTAATTTCGCTTGGATTCTGGTCATTATCAGTTCCATGTCTTCATCAATTGTTTATCGTCATCTTTCTTCAGTTGGAGATTCCAAAGCAGCTCTTTGATCCAAATGTCTTCAATGCATGGATGGTTCTTTTCTTAAATGTTTTAGAGAGGCCGGTTCCTTTGGAGGGTCAGCCTGTGGATCCTGAAGTTAGGAAATCTTGGGGTTGGTGGAAGGTGAAGAAATGGACTGTTCATATCTTGAACAGGCTGTATACTAGGTATGTCTTCAACTAAGGAATATCTTATGAGTACTTTTGCAAGCATGTAGCTTATTTAAAAGCTTTTAATGATCATATGAAACCTTGTAGGTTTGGAGATTTGAAGTTGCAAAACACAGAAAATAAAGCTTTCGCCTATACGTTTCAGAAAAACTTTGCAGGGAAGATTCTGGAGTGCCACTTGAACTTGTTAAATGTGATCCGTGTTGGCGGCTATTTACCTGACAGAGTTACAAATTTGATTCTTCAGTACTTGAGCAACAGGTATGTTCAATACGCTATTTCACATATTTTGTCGTTCTTCAATATTTGACATTTGATTCTATCTTCTAATGCAATGTTGCAGCTGCTGGTCAACTTCCCAGTTTCTGTACTATATGATTGTTTATATCTTTCTTGACTGATATTAAAATCCTTGAATGCATGCATTGCTTCTTTTATTTGATAATTCGATGGAAGTTTTAAGATATAACTTATTAATCCTATAGTCCAATGAGAAGTGATAAGAGCTTTAAAGAGAGTTGGCAAGTATCTGGATGAATTAAAATTTTGACATCCAGTTCATCACTTTGTTAAGTTACCTAATTTTTTAGTAGAATTTGATATATATATCAATAATAATGCATGTGTGGTTAAACTTCATCCAGCTTTAACTGAAAAGAAATGAGTGTGCTTTTGTGTTTGTGAAGCATGTTGTTTCCTGTCCTGACTGATGAGATGACTCGTATTGGGTTATTCTCTTATGGTTATTGCACTGCTGATGTTGTTTTTGACTTTTATGGATATTCTCCAACACTTTCTCGTAGTATCTCGAAGAATAATATGTACAATCTACTGCAACCACGGCTTGATGTTCTACTTTTTGAGATAGTGTTCCCTCTTATGTGTTTCAATGATTATGATCAAAAGCTTTGGGATGAAGATCCTCATGAATATGTGAGGAAAGGTTATGGTGAGTATCTAATCTTTATTAAGTGAAGCGATTGACTATTGCAAATTTTATTTATATGTAGCTTGGTTGCTACAGATATTATCGAAGATTTATATAGCCCTAGGACCGCTGCCATGGACTTTGTCAGTGAGTTGGTTAGAAAACGTGGGAAAGAGAACCTTCAAAAGTTTGTCCTATACATTGTAGAAATTTTTAAGCGGTAACTTCTTTTCTTTTTCAGCGTGAAAGATAAGAAATAGATTCCGTGGTATGACTGACCTTTGATTTTGTTTTCTCTTCTATTTTCCTGTACAGATATGATGAATCATCTGTAGAGTTTAAACCGCATCGACAAAAGGATGGTGCTCTGCTTGCAATTGGAGCGCTTTGTGATAAATTGAAACAAACTGATCCTTACAAATCTGAGTTGGAGCGAATGTTAATACAACATGTCTTTCCTGAATTTAGCAGTCCTGTTGGGCATCTCAGAGCAAAGGTATTATCGACCTTTACTTTCTTTGACATTTTGTATGTTGTTTGCATTTTACGGGCTTTCAGTTAACTTGAATACTATTTTGCATGGATCATGTACCATGATGTTTTCCGCCTTTAAGGTCTGTGTTTATGTAGTGGTTATTTGGCTTAGCTTAATTATATATGTGTATTGTGTGTGTGTGTGTCCATATACATTCATGTATTTTCCTACTGTGTGGACATCAGGCGGCGTGGGTTGCTGGACAATATGCCCACATTAACTTCTCAGACCAGAACAATTTTCGTAAAGCCTTGCATAGTGTTGTTGCTGGATTACGCGACCAAGAGCTTCCTGTTCGTGTTGACTCAGTTTTTGCACTAAGGAGCTTTGTTGAAGCTTGTAGAGGCAAGTGACTGCTCCACCACAGCACCACCCCCTCCTATCCTCTCTCTCTCTCTCTCTCTCTTTCTTGCCGTGTGTGTGTTTGCATGTCGAGACACTTCCCCCTATACATCTCCATCTCCTCCTATCTCCATGTCTATATACTTCTTCCCCTCTCTCTCAGTTTTTCCTTTTTTTTCTTCCTGTGGTGCAGATTTGAATGAGATCCGGCCAATTCTTCCTCAACTACTTGATGGTATGTTTTGTGAAACTTTCTGATGCTATCTGCACTATACATTGCCATTTATGAGCTTCCTTGCAACATGTAGCTGCCTTTAATCAATGAATTTGATGAGGCTTGTCTGTTTTAGTTATTGATTGTTTCTAAAATGAACTGATTTGATATCTTAGTTGAACTTTCATGAGCTTCAGGAGTTCTTAAGAATCTTATCTGTTTGTAACGCTTATGATAACAAATGTGAGCAGTTGCGAATATTGTACTGGAGCTCATACCGATAAATGATAATGGTACTGGCATGGTATAGTACTGTTATCCGTCAATGCGAATACCACTTTAGATAATTTTTTAAAATTGTAAAGTAGTCCCTTAAATTTTATATAATTAACATTTAGTCCCTATTATGGTTAAAATTTTGAAAAATTGTTTTAAGTTTTGACACAATAATTCAATTTATTAAAATTAACATCAAAATATTTTACCTTCTAAACATAATATAACTATTTATTAAAAATGTTTTTATGTTTTAAAATATTTTTTTCAATTGTCATCCAGCTTTTTCTAATTTTCATTTCTTACCTGATAATTTTTTATATTTTGGCTTCTATCTCTGTACTGGTCATAAGCTGAAATTTTGCAGTACATCCCGGTACAAATACCTGATACAGCATGTTATTTCAATACCGTTTTCTGTCTGATATGTTCCCAACATGGCCTGTATGGGTCTTTATAATACGGTACACTTAACATTCCTGTGAGTATTTAACCATGCTGACCAGGAAACCTTGTCTTTATTTAAGCCTGAAAACTTAATTTCTAAAACTATGTAGTGTAATCTGGAAACTGAAGCTGAAATGTGCAGAGTATGATGTTCTTCAATCCAGTAATCTGTTTCACTTTTTGTTGAGGATTTATCTGGAATCTTGAGGTTGTGGGAGTTTATTAAGATTCATGATGTACCTTTTCTTTTCTTTGTTCGTCCTGCTTGTCCAGAATTCTTTAAACTAATGAATGAGGTTGAAAATGAGGATCTAGTTTTTACACTGGAAACTATAGTTGACAAATTTGGAGAGGAGATGGCACCCTATGCTCTGGGCTTATGCCAGAATTTGGTAATGTTCGTTTTATTTTCTTTGGAGAGTATTTGTGTACTCTTTTTGTTACTGATTGTGACTCTTTAAATTCAGGCAGCTACATTTTGGAGGTGTATGAACACTGCAGAAGCTGATGATGAACCTGATGATCCTGGTGCTTTGGCAGCAGTTGGTTGTTTGCGTGCTATCAGCACAATTCTTGAATCAGTTAGTAGGCTGCCTCATCTTTTTGTCCAAGTTGAGCCTACTTTGCTTCCTATAATGCGTAGGATGTTGACAAATGATGGTCAAGGTATGCATGTTTTCATTGTCATGTTAACCTAAAATCTTGGGGACATGTTATGGTGTTAGCCAGATGAATGTACTTCGTCATTTTGTTTATCAATCGAGTCCTTAATTACGTAGTTCGTTTTTATTTTCTACATTCCTGCAGAGGTATTTGAAGAAGTCTTGGAAATTGTTTCATATATGACCTTTTTCTCTCCAACAATATCTTTGGATATGTGGAGTCTTTGGCCCTTGATGATGGAGGCATTGGCAGATTGGGCTATAGATTTCTTTCCAAGTATGTATTGGTACATTGCATCTCATTTACTATGTTTCATGTTATGGTGGCAATTTGTTACTTGCAGTCTTTCCTTTAACTTGTCAACTTTGCTGGGAACTAGTTTTTCTGATTGGGTGATATATTACTTGTGACATATTTTCAATTTTCATTTCTACTTAATAATAACAAGACTGTTAATGCTGTGATTCAGTCTCCTAAATTTTACTTTCTTGAGCACCATATTCTTGTAAGTTCTAATTATTAATTCCGTAATGGTATATAATGCAGACATTTTGGTACCTTTGGACAACTATATCTCTAGAGGAACAGCTCATTTCCTGACGTGCAAGGAGCCTGATTACCAGCAAAGTCTCTGGAATATGATTTCATCTGTTAGTTTCTTCTTGATTATAAGGAATTTACTTTGCTATTTTCTGCTCTATTAATTGCAGGAAAATATAACTATTACTCCCTAGTACATGTGATTTTTTTTTAGTTCCAATTTTTTATTGATCGTCTTACTTTTTATTAGTGACGTGCTTCATGTTTTTCCTTTTTTCATATTCTTGGCAGACCATGACAGATAGAAATTTGGAGGATAATGATATCGAGCCAGCCCCAAAGATCATTGAAGTAGTTTTTCAGAATTGTAAAGGGCAGGTGGACCACTGGATTGATCCATATCTGAGAGTTACCGTTGAGAGGTTGCGGAGAACCAAGAAATCATACTTGAAATGCCTTCTTATGCAAGTGGTAAGGAGGCTAGCAGTGCAGGTTTTCTGTAAGAATTTTCAGATATATGGTGCTAAGGTCGAACAACTTACGAGTATCTGGCCTTTAATAGTCTCGTTCCTTTTAATTCATTATAGGAAATGTCTATGATAAATTAGTTAGTACTTTAGTGGTATTTACCTAATTCATATTGTCATCGTGTGCTGCTTTCCTGCTAATCAGTATTCGTTTATTCCCACCATGCTCAGAGGAGTGTCCTCAACTTGTAGTTCTTGACATTATTACAAGTGAGATACAGTAAATAGAACACTTTGCATACTTATGCAGATTGCAAATGCGCTGTATTACAATGCGGCTTTAACACTCAGCATACTGCATAAACTTGGGGTGGCTACAGATATTTTTGGCCTTTGGTTCCAGATGCTACAGCAACGGAAAAAGAGTGGTATTCGAGCTAATTTTAAAAGGTAATAACATGTTTTTCTGTTTTTACACAATATGCTTTATATAGAAGTGGTAAAGTGGCAATTTTGAGTTTGGATTTGTTTATTTTCCTGATCTTCTCATGTTCGTTGTTGCACAATCTCCATGCTTGACCTCTACTTTTGGGAGTGCGACACTCACTCATCTAAATGATTTCTGGTGCAGGGAACATGATAAGAAAGTTTGTTGCTTGGGTTTGACATCATTGCTTTCACTTCCAGCTGATCAATTGCCTGGCGAGGCTTTGGAGCGTGTTTTCAGGGCTACACTTGATCTCCTAGTTGCGTACAAGGATCAAATTGCTGGTCCGTCACTCATCTTCATTCAGTTGTTGTCATACATATGTTTGTTCATTCATTTGTTGTCATACATATGTTTATACTAATGACTTCAACTCTTCTTCATATTATGTTTGTGGGCAGAAGCTGCTAAGGAAGAAGAAGCTGAAGATGAGGATGATATGGATGGTTTCCAATCTGATGATGAAGATGATGATGATGGGTCTGACAAGGAGATGGGCGATGATACTGAGGACGGAGATGAAGCAGACAGCATTAAGCTCCAAAAGTTAGCTGCTCAGGTGTGTAATTTTTCTCATAATTATGCCATTTTATTTTTCATGTATTGTTGTTAGGATTTTGCAAGTAACCCTATAGTTTGAACCAAATTTTTAGGCAAGTACCCAATTGTCACTTAAAAGAATGTGAAAATTTTTGACAAAAAAATCTTTTCTGGGAGAGACTGTTAATTTCCTTTCTTTAACTCTTATCAATTAACAATATTTCAAAATTTTCAGTCTGTCCTCGCAACGTTGTTTGTATTATTGGAAGTATTTTAACAATACAACTATGAAGTAGGCCCAGATTCATATTAGTATATTTCCCTATACTTTCTCTGGAAAATATATTAGGCTGCTTGTTAAGCTTTAAGAAAACAATTGGAGGGGAGAAAATTATTGAAGGGGGGACAAATGCCAAATTTTAGAAAGGGGCACAGTACCTGTGAACATATCCTCTTTTGTTGCTGTTCTATCGGCTATCAGGAATTATAGTCTTTCATTTACTTTTTATATTTCTGTGGAGATTCTATATCATGAATTACCTTGAGTTCAATATTTGTATCCATGTAATGCATGTTACATGGTTTTCAACTGCAATGTTAATGTTACAGGCAAAAGCTTTCCGCCCACGTGATGATGATGACGAAGACTCTGATGATGACTACAGCGATGATGAAGAGTTGCAATCGCCAATTGATGAGGTTGACCCTTTCATTTTCTTTGTGGATACTATCAAAGGTGAGACAGATTTTCGTCCTTAATCAGTTCTCTTTTGGTACTTTAAAATCATAATTCCTTCTAGCATATAACTGAAGCTTCTTTTCCTTTGAGTTCAGCTATTCAAGCTTCAGATCCTTCGAGGATCCAGAAACTTATGCAGACGCTTGATTTTCATCACCAAGCGTTGGCAAATGGTGTTGCCCAGCATGCTGAACAGAGAAGAACAGAGATTGAGAAGGGAAAACTAGAGAAAGCATCCGCAGCTGCTGCTTCATAAGATATATTTTACACAATGCGGCACAAGTTTGAATAGCGTCTTTCTGTTTGCTGCTGCTTATCAATCCATCAGGGTAATGGTCATTCTCTTTGAAGATTTTTGTCGGTTTGGCAGTCACCGGTCAATGGGCATGCAAGTGCTGAGCTTCTAAGTTGGTGGAGCTTTACACGTCTGAGTTGGAACCTCTCAAGCCCATAGTGGGACTGGGACCTCTGAGTCTGAGGTCTCTATATCATTTGCTTGGGTTAGTCATTGTTGAGTCAAGTCTGGCCAAGTAATCGTCAAAAAGGCCTTCTCTCTCCTTTCTCCATTTTCCATTTTGGGTCGCCAGTTCTTCTTAAGTAGTCATTTTTGTCGTTGTTTGTTTGTTCGGGAAGAAATTCATTCAACGTCACCGGGCCATAAATATTCAAAGTAGCAAAAGCCGAAGGTGGGCTTCACGCATAAAATATAGTGTCTGTTACATTATCACAGGAATAGGAATCCCCTTTTTGCGTTGTTGATGGCTGTAATTTTGTAACTTTTTATGAGGAAGGCTATATTTTTCTTATCCCTTTCCCATTTTCGGGGATTTTGTAACGAGTATAGTCTATAAACTCCAAACAATTATGTGATTGTAAAATAGTTCATATTCTTTGTATAATGCGTATAAAAAGAAAAGGGAGGGATGGTTTGTGTATAAGTTTTGATGTGTTTTACTTACTACAACAGTCCATATGGATGTATAAAATGGTCTTTAAAGAAATATATTATTTTTATTTATTAAAGAATTTATAATTTAATTGAAAAATATTATTAAATAAAAATTAATCACTTAATTAATAAATTGATCAATTTATAATAACAAAAATTATTAAAAT
>JANKYE010000007.1:8359759-8376792 GCA_032467995.1 Erythroxylum dillonii | reverse complement strand
GCATGCCAAAATACTTATGCACAATTGAGTACATATTCCAAGAATAAGCATAAAACTTATGCACAATTTAATACATAATCCAATAGTAAGCATATTTCGTACTAAATGTCATTAATATTCTAACCCCTACTTTGGGGCGTTACAACATATATATGTATAATCAATATGCATGTATCTTCCAAAATAAAAGATAAAACCTAACAACAGCATGCATCTTATACAACAACTTTAACGTAAAGATACATGCATATTGATCATACATATATATGTAGCAACGGAAACTTAACCAAGATAAATATCTCCACCCATTGCCTCAAGATTTGAATGTCTCTGTGAAGTTTGAAGCTTCTATCACGTCTATGTGAAGTTTGAAGCTTCTATCGTCTTCCTTAGCACAACCGATGGTGTAAACAGATATTTAGTGAGAATAAGGACTCAAACTAACGTTTTAAACCTACTTCCATACCTACTGCCTATCACAAAGATGAAAGGTCGAGTATATGAACGACGACATGTGCGTGTGTATAGTTAAAGCATTTAAATGAATCATACATAATAATTAGGATAATTAGGTAAATCTTAAAAAGCTTGCATTCTTCCACTTGGTCCATTTAACCCAACACCACACATAACAAGAAATCAAATATATAAATCATAACAATAGGTCTTCTTATAATGAGTATAAGTCCTCTTATAGTGAGTATTATCTTCCATGTATTACATATATAAAATTTCTCATTACTAGCTGTTCTCCTTAATGAATAAACCAATATGTCCATATAAGATAGATAAAAGAGAAATGGAGAGCTTACGCTAAACATTTACTTCTGTTAACACACAAAATAGGAACGATGAGTTACAGGAACGCCACGTACAGCCACACAAACTATGATCATAACACACAAAATGAGTTTATAGGTTTCTAAAACTGGCTTAAATACGATCCACATTTTCTTTAATTTGAACTCGAAAATCTTAATTGTACATATGTTTTTTATTTACCATGGCATCAATCAATGAGTGTCTAAAAGCAGCAAGGAATGCTTAGGAGGATGCAGCAGGAGTAGGGGAGGATGGGTTGAAAGCAAGTTGCTCAGCACAGGTGAGAACTTCATGGGGACCAGCCTCTTCTCTGCCAACTCCCATCAAGTCAAGGTAATACTGATAATGAGAGACGATGTTGTTCATGGCATCAATATCACCTTGCCCACAGACCGAATCACCATAGAGAATATTCATTGTGGCACCAAATCCAGGAACCCGCTTGGACAATGTGTCGTTCTTTGTGGGCTTCCAGTTACCTACAAATGCATCATGAGCTGAAGGTTGTCCTTTCTTCTTTGGGGTCATCCACGTCCAAATTGCAGCTTGAAAGGCAAGAGTAGCATTCTGCTCAATGTACTCAGGATGGTTCAGCAAATCCACCTTCAAAGCTTCTCCAACAGCTCCATAATTATAGTTCCTACAATGACAGAAGCAGCAGCAGCATATAAATCCCAAGTATTATCAGTTAAACAGTTAACAATCAACAGTAGATTGTTATGTAACTATCTCTCCGCAACATTTAGGCCATAAATATTGCAGTAAAATAAATATATACATACACCTACCAGTATATTGGTATAGCACCACGGCCATAGTATTCAGCCCCAGGGCTGCAAGGAAAGGTGTATTTGTAGAAGTCATCACAGTAGGACTGACTAGGACTCATTTCTCTGTTGTAGCAAAGACCCCAAGCCAATGGTCCTCCAGTAGCAACTCCATAACCACCTGCAAAATTATCACCAGTAACATTATTGTTATCAAAACAAATCAAAGAAACGAAAACAGACTAAAAACATGTTAACAACAACTGCTTTAAAAAAGGCAAAACAAGATTTCCTTAACGACTTAAGCACATCAATGAACAGAAATCCACCCAATATTTCTTTCATAGCCTGCTCAATACATTCAAATCAAGCAAAGAACTTACCAGAAAACGTCGGAACCAGAAACGGTACAAAAGAATAAAACAAAACTACATGTATAATTCGTTTGTAGCGGCTAGATTTTTGCACAATCTCGAACAAGACATAACATCCAAGAACAAGATAAGAAAGTTACTAACAAGAGGTTTTGCAGCCGACGTGACCAAGAAAAGCGGAGATCTCCTTCATCTGCATAACCTTGCCACCGGTGGTTCCAAATCCCAGAGGCTGATAAAAAGTAGAGGCAGTAATGAAAGACTGATAATCCCAGAAACCAACGGCGTGAGCCACTGGAGAATTCCTCTTGGAGAAAAGATTCTCGAACTGATAGGTCTGGAAGAAATCTGAAATTGTCTGATTACAACAGTACACGGACCATTCCTTGCATTCCCACCCTCTTTTGCAAACCTTCTTTCCCTTGACCTTTTTCACCACTGTCTTTTCTGAATCATCACCAGTTACGCTTGCCGCAGTCAATGCACAAATTACCAGAAGTACCCAGATGTCCTTCCTCATTTTCTCCATCTCTGATCTCCTGTAGACCCAACATTTGCAAATCCCAGATAGGAAAGCATTATATTTTGCTTAAAATCCATAAAGATCAAAACTTCTACCGAAAGAGAGCATGGAAGTCATTACACATTGCTTAAAATCCAGAAAGAACAAAACTTTGACAGTAAGAGAAAACCTTTAACTTACGAGAGAAGAGCAGAGGTAGCTGGATCTGATCTACTTGGGGATTGTTCTTAGAAGAAAGGAACTTAGTTTTGAGGCAGTTTTTAGAGGGGTGTAAAAGAGCAGGAACCCAAAGAGTTTGCTCAGATGTCTCTTTCCAGCATCCATAAATCAGTAGTTAGAAGTTTGCTCAAGTTGGCATTAGGTTGGACGGTGGAGATTGCTTGATGAGTAATAGTTGCTCGAGGTTTAGTGACAACAGGCTGGATGAACGGAACATCTTTGCCACAAGCTCCCACCGACAACTTCTTTCTTATTTTCTTCTAATAATTAATTTATTCTCTTGGAAGAAAAATATTTTTCTTCCAATTTTGTTGTCGGCTAAAGTACGTATCATTGTCATCTTCAACACGGACCAGATCTTATGTTCCATAAAAAGTCTTACAAGCCCAAAGGACAAGGTGTGCTTCAATGAGGAAGATATGTTCCTGTCCTTATTCTTAAGCACGCTATGATTAGCAGTCACTTTTTATGGAACAAAAATGCAACGCTTTTCTCCTTTACGTTTGTTTGTGCCTTTAAAGTTATAAATTTTTACTAATTTTTATTTTTTCAAAAACCACTTTTAAAAAAACTTTAATTAAAAGACAATAATAAAATATAACATATCATAAATATATCAATCAAATATTATTTACATATAATTCAATCACACTCTTAAACTTGAAATGAATTAATTAAACCCAACTTAAATTAAAAATTATTCTATTTTTAAAATTATTATTCATATTCAAGTAATCACCATAGAATGATGAAATTCGATGTCAACAAATTCCAATAAATGCTTAGGTTCAAACATGTCAAGATCAACCATGAAGCACTTAACAAGTGTTCGCCACCATAATTCTTCAATTGAAAACCAACCACATCACGTTAGCTCTTTGATAATTGGAAAGCAGTATCATATCAACATTTGAACTCATTTTGTGAAGATAGGTTCAAAATTCCTGTGGAAAGCGCAACTCTTAAGCAAGATCCAGTTTACATGAGCTAAATTCCAGTTTACATGAGCTAAATAAGCTACAAGTGCAAGAGCAAGCTCTCAGAATCAGAAAAGCTTAAGTTGCCAATGTGAGCACCTCTTAACAGCTTGCAATAATAACAAGAGCTACAAATTGGTATTACGCATTGAAGGTTTGCTCTGGAAGTTCATAAAAATGCACTGCAAAAGTAGATACAGGATCGGAATACTCTGAACAAACTGATAACACCAAGCTACAAAAAATTTCAGTGTCTAACTCAAAACTTAAAAGCCTCTTGCTCTTAGTGCAACTTCTTGCCAAACATTTATTTTCAGAACATAATGCACATTGGGAATTACTAATTAGCCTTAACTAACCTCCTTTCACATGACCAAATTAAAATAATATGGAATTAGCAGAAAGCAGAAATGTAAGCGTACTACATTTCAAGAAAGTAAGATATAGCATAGTATGTAGATGCCCCAAACACCAAATTTTTATTCCCAAGATATAAAAGTTATTTTCACAAAGATTTACACAATGGAATTAGTACCTATTTACGGTTAAAAATAAGTGAAAAGGAACAGGGTACAGTTAAGAAACTCAACGTCTATATTTTTTGGATGCTTAATGGAAGTTATAGCAATCAGCTTCTTTCACAAATTTGTTTTTCCAGACCAAGTAAATTGCTAGAGGAAGCTGAATCACTTTATTTGCATTTTCTCAGCGGGAGACTAGAAAAGAGAGCATGAAAGCAAAGATTAAAAGCTCCAAAACTCACTTTCTTTCGGCAAGATGTCCTTGAAGGACGGCAGTTTATGTAGAGGAAACAATCCAAGCTTCACAAGATCCAAATCCAGCATTCTAAATGACGAATTTCTGCAATGAACAGAAGCGTACAAGTGTAAATTATTGCACAAACTGTAGAAGAAAACTTACATTATCAAGAAACTGATAAGCCAGACAAAAGATTTAGTAGAACTGCAAAAAGTAAAGTTATATTCAAATTATCAAGAAAATCTGGTATGCTAAGCTAAAAGATTTAGTAGAAAAAGCATGAAGTAGAAGAATTAGCGTGTAGGTTAAACAAAAAGAAAAAAAATTCTGATTGAATAGACAAAACAGTTACAGTGAAGTTAGGTAACAAAGATGTAACTGAACTTGCTGCTTAAGGACTATAACTAGTAGTTGGGACAGCCAAGTCCGTCTAGTGCTAGAAATCATGGATTTGATTTCGAGTCACCGGGTTCCCAAGGATTTTCATCAGAGGTACAATGTTTGCATTACATCTGAGTTTACTACCAATCAGTTGAGCACTAAGTCCGTCTCTTGATTTTGAGTAACTGGCTTGTAAATGATTTTTCCAGAGCATGTTGATTGGTGAATTGTTTTGTGCACCTGAAGATGTACTCAATGTGCATTCAAAAGGTAGCAATTGTGGGTTCCCCGTTGGGGGCAAAAAAAAAAAGATGTAGGTGTACATGTTCTTGATGACAATTATGAAGCCCTTAGGTATTTCACAAAAATTCTATCCACAAGCACTCAATCACCATAATACAACTATCTAAGAACAAATTTCAAATGTTAAATTTTGAGGGGTGACGGAGATTGCAAGATAATACTGACCATAGACCAGAACATCATCCCTATTAGTATGAATGCCAAAATTCATACTGCCCTATGATTTAAGTAAAACGTTGTCCATCCATGGACAATATTAGAAGCCATTGCAACAACATGAACATCTGATCCTAATGTTTATGTTACCATGAATTACAAGTCAGTACCCTACAGACAAAAAAAAAAAAAGAATAAAGAGGAGATTTCATCAGTAGAAAAATAAGTCGTAAACATACCAACCATTTTTCATTCTTCTCTCCAGTCTGTTAATTCACTGGGATGCACATATTGCTTTGCCACCTGCTCCTCTGCTTCAATGTCATTAACCACACCTCGGCATCTTGGAAATCCACAGTAGCATGCCAATTGTTCATCAATTGAGAAAAACCTGTCAATAAAAAAATTCAGCATACATCTCAAGAGTGCAGATGAATTCTAGATGTTGAGAAATTGAGCAAAACCTATAGTCATATGTGAGTTCTTCCCATCTTCTAATATCTCTTTTTGCAAATATAATAATGTGCTCATTACCATTCACACTTATCACTCTTGAGTAGCAATTGGGCTGCACAACAATAAACAAAATGAAAGAAGTACAAGTTGGTGCTCTTCATAAATGAAGCATCCGGCCAAAAAAAAAACAGAATTGAAATTGCGATAAGCCAATGAGCTTTCATCTTTTATGGCATTAGTCAAACCAAACATCCATTACCCAAATAGATTTTCTATCAATTACAGTTGCAATGTTGAATAATGAAAGAATTATTAAGAGAAAATGCACACCTCACATGAGTGATTTATCAAATGAGCAATACTTCCTGCTCTTGTAGCATCAATGACGCATTCATCATCAATTCGAAACATATAAGTCCCAGCACCCTGAGTTTAAGGAATTAGACAAGATTTTGGCTGTAAAAGCTAAAGCAAGGGCTTTTAAATGGTAAGAATCAATCAGTCTTGGGATGACAGCCACACATTACGTTGCCAGAACTATAAGCAATAGACAAAGGGATAGATGAAAACACAATGCAAATAAACATACCACCAATGAATTATATATGAATCGTTCTCTCCTATCAGCAATAGGCGGTCTAACAAGTTCCCCTGTATATTCAATCACCTGAAAACCATCGAGATTTTAGAAGCCTCGCACCAATATACTAGTCAATTTGAGTATATATTAATATCCAAATTAACTTCACCATACTCAATATGCAAACTTCAGATTAATTTTACCATGTCTCCTGCCCTATATGGCTGCTTAGCAAAGATGCCGAATCCATGAATTCCTGATTTTCCTATAAACAACAACAAAACAAATCATCATATAAAGCTCCAGAGCCCAAATGGTCCTCCCAGCACCTGTAGGAATGCTAAGAAATTTACCAAATGTCAATCTCTTCCGGAACATCTCCCGCATGTATTTATACTTCTCAGCCATAGAGAGAATATTGTCGGGAGAATCTAGCTGACAGGCCTTAAACCTTTGTAAATTAAAAGAAAATCTAGAGGCAGCAATTCCATTTGATGGCAATTTACCACCAGAAGAATCATGCTTACAGAAACCACCAACTAGATAAGGCTGATTCTCTATAAACAAGCGCTTCAAGGATGCAGCAGCAAGGACCTCAGGTTCTTTCCTTCCTCTTCTTCCAAATTGACAGTAAGGCTCTATTGTAGTTCAAGAAGATTTAGAGAAACTATGAGTGGTCTTTTAAGATTTAGAGAAATTATGAACAGACTTTTTTCTTAACCAGATATTCACAAACTAAACCGTTGAATGTATAAACAATCATAGGTTTTGGAAGGCTGCAATAACTATATGAAACTAGTAACTCATGGTTCATGAATATAAGTTTATCTGAAAGGAAGCCCTTGATCAACTCTCTCAGAGTGAAGTAACATATACAAATGAGATACTGTGTTGCATCATTGCAGGCAAGCATCTGATACTTAAAACCACATAAGAAGCTCAGAAAGCATACCACTACGAGCACAACCAGATGGATTACATGGCGGAGCATAATTAGAACAGCAACGAGCAATCCTACTAATCCTTTCATCTGTGACTGGCCTGTCATTCGATGGCTGTTTGTGCCTTTTACAGAAGGAAAGCAACTGAATACATTGGTGATCTTCATCATCATCAAGAGAAAGGAGATGCAGTCTGTCCTCATCCTCAAGCTGTTAACCGTACGGAAAGATGCATTTTTAAGTAAATATAAGCTATTCGAACTACCACAGATATTGGAAGCTTAATAAATGGGAACATAAAACAAGCATCTCTTAATAATTGTAACAAAGGAAAAGAATACCTCAACGCAAAGGCCAGCAGCACGTGCACAAAGAGGATGATATGCTACCCGGCAATTATTGTTTGAACACTACATGGAAAATGTAGTTAAAATTTAAATTAGAAACATGTGCAGTTTTTTGAGAGAGAGTGATATGGATGCATTGTGGGAAGGACCTACGACTTGCAAAGATGAGTGTTTTAATAGGAGTCTAATAGAGTATTTTATTTTTAATAGGAGCCTATTATTCTGTGTTAGTTTCTATTATAGTCATGTTAATAAAAACAGTTTGAATAGGAGTTTTTCTAAGAGTCCTAAAACAGCTAGAATAGGAGTCTTTCTAGGAATCCTAGTTTAGATGGAATTTTTATGTTTCTTTGCCTATATATGGCTATTACGTTATGAAATTAAAAAAAGGAAGAAGTTATCATAAAAATTAGCTAATTAAGAATAGAGTAATTTAGCCCAATCTCGGCAGACCTTGTCTTTGACAAGTGCTGCCAGTTTTTCATCACCAAAAATAGGTTCTGCAAGGAAGCGAACCAATGTAAATAAGGGGAAAGAGATTAACTTTCCTGAGAATCGTCCTTGGACTCGATCCTAAGCACGGGCACATAACAAAGAGCAAGTGAACAGAAGAATATACTAAACACATAGCAAAAATAGAGCAGTATGGTCTACTTTGTGTTTTGCTTACTTTGTCTGATTGTAAACCATGTAAACATACATCTATCTTGTGATGCCATGTTAATCTACATGCAGGGTGCGACGAAGTTGTACAGATAACTTCAAACAGCAGATAAAAATGTTTAGGAAAAAATAAAAGAACCAAAAGAAAAGAGTTCATCTTCAATTAGACAGCATGTGACATGTAGCCATTGGTCCCCTCAAACACTGCTTTTGTCCTTTTTACCCCGTTTTTCCTGTTACCTAAATCAAAGCCCATAAAGACCTGATGCGTAATAATCTATTAACAGACAAGGCTTGTGGTTTGCTTTCTCATGTAATATCTTCTATAAGATGCAAGACTTGCAGACTGGGCTTCTCAATTACAAAATGAGCTGTTGATATTCATTAAGAATTACACCAAAAAAAAGTATAAAGCAACAAACCCTTATCCATAATTGGGGACAAAATATTTATCAAAAATAGGGATTTTAACTTATGCATTAAGCTAACCAAATCAACATAGACAATAACACAAGAGGAATCGGAACTTACGTAATGCAGGTCATACATGATAACAACTGACTGAAGTAAACAAGCACTGCAATGATCTAGTATCATAAGATAAGCAAAAATCTTACTTGGATGCAAGCTCCATAAGCCACACCACAGATGCTGCATAAAAGCTTCCAACGATCCTGTTTTTGAATAAGGAAATTTTTCAGAAAGCCCAATATGGGTGCTCGTTCCAGACAAGTGTAAACTATCCAGGAATAAGATTTTAGAAATTTAAAAAACAATATTTTACATCTATATAAGATTACAGCTATCACGTTCTACGAATGAATTGATACTGCATAAAAGCTTCCACCAATCCTGTGTTTGGATAAGGAAATTTTCAAAAGGCCCAATATGGGTGCTCACTGCAGGCACGCGTAAACCATCCCACTATCCAGGAATAAGATTGTAGAAATTTAAAGAACAATGTTTTACATCTATATAAGATTACAGCTATCATGTTCTACGAATGAATTGTTCAAAAAGTCATGCACAGAAAACAAATAAATAAATCATTATAGAAAAGATCAGCGTAACCTAACTATTATCCCAGAAAGGCCATGGGTTTATAAAACACAAAAGATCATATTAACCAAAATCCATACCTTATTAATCCTATTTAGGCCATCAATGGGCTCCATTCTCTTGACATCAGATAAACAAGTTTCTGCAATGCTTTAAGTAAGTCCATCTATTCTCAATTTCTCATGCAGTATAGAAATAACTGAATGCATCCAGGGTACAGTCACAAACCAGGTATCCATATAGCACAAGCCAAATGAGCCCAGCGGCCATCAGTAGTTGGCTTCATAGCACCACCTGAGGGAAGTAAAATAAAACATTAAGATGTGTATACTTCATTTCCTTATAAGTGATACAGATGCATTATTTAAACATTCAAATGCTTTACCAGTCACAGGACAAAGGCAGCAGGGTGGTGGAGACTCAGGAGCCCTTGGACAGCATAAACTGCATAGCCAAAGTACACCATCAACATGTTCTAATTCCCCATAGCATCTGGCATGGACCTGAGTAAACATTATGTCTATGAGGTATATGGATTAACTAGAAGATAAAATTAGGAAGATATGTAACTTTTCACAACAAAAAGTAAAAAGCAATTAATTTGACCTATAGAAACTAATAAAAGGAACGGTGAATCGTGTCTAAAAATGCTTCTCAAATGAAAAAGCCATAATGCAAAAACCAGCAAAACCAATATAGGAGATTTTACCATCATTCTGCATTTCTCACACTGCAACAATAAGTTGTTTTCATACTCCTGTAAATAGACAAAAGGAATTAGACACTCCTTATTGTACAAACATTGAGTTTCTCTCAAGTTATGGTCTACAATTTCAGCCCTCAGTAACTAAATTTGATAAATAGTAGTAAAGAGAAAAACATGCCAAGAAATGTAATTAAAGTCATGATACAGCCGATGAGGATAGAAGATTCTCTTGTACCTCTTCCATGTGGCAGACATTGCACTTATCAAGATCTTTCCAATCAATGCGAACAGGTCTATAGCCAAAAGGCAAGTCTTGATATCTATCAGAGGTAAAATTAGACGTAGATAACTTGGAAGAAAGCCTAGATTTTGACAATCCCTGTTAAAGCATAAGGAATCAGCATTCAGCAAAGTGTACCATGAATATACATCTCCACAACAAACAGACAATTTATCAACTTTCAAGATTAGAAAATAAGTCACCCTCAGAAAGTCAAAGGAACAAACATTAGTTATTTACTTTCAAGTTTCATGAATGCTGATCCTAGAGTCTATTATTTTACTATTGGAGTTAGTAACACAATCAGGGAAAAAGAGAACAACAGAAACAATGGGATATTTTCAGTGGAAACACAAAAAAACTAACCTATGAAGTTATAAATTGGCAAGCAAACTCATGAAGTTCAAGATTGCTATGAAGCCATGCCAATCAAAAGATGTTCATTTTGTTAATATCCATGCCAAAGGTTTATTTACCGACAACATTTGTTCAGCATATAAGTTGATCAGTATGTTTCTGGAAACTAATAAGAGAATACTAAGACACAATTATGTAGACTATCAGTATCGACGGGGAGTTCTGAGACAAATTAAAGTCTTATACCTTTATTAGCTTTATCACTTCAGGATTGGAGAAACCAAACATGTCAGAACCTGATTCATAGACCCTTTCAAATCCATTTTCACCATCAATGCTATTAGAAGTGCCATTTTCCAACTTCATTCTTTTGTATATCTTTTTCCAGCAAGCAGATGGAGTAGATCCGTTAATCTGCAGAAAAGGAGAGAATTGCAAATGGTTCAGCAAGCCATAGGCTAAGAAGTGAGTGCGCAACAATATGGTGTGATATGCCAATCAGATATTAGCTTTCAGGGTTAAGAGGTGTAAAATCCAAGAGCAATTAGAAGGTCACATGAAATCCATCAAGTCAAATGCATATCACAAGGCTAGCGTTGAAGTTTCCTAATCGCAAGAGTTCCTTTTTCATGTATTTGAAATGAGAAGTCTGAAAACAAAGCCACCTGATTACAAATCGAAACAACTAATTAGTGTGAATATGCAAAACAAAAGATAGTAATGTGAAAATGAGGTTTTCCCTTGCACCATTTTGCAATCATCTTCTAACCACAAAATTACCCATCTCCAATCCACATGTAATTGCGCTTAATAGTCATTTATAAATGACATCAAACAGATATTGAGTCACACACACACAGTGCATAATCAAATTACTGCATAAGATAATACTACATAAAATTGATAGATTTTACAACTGAACAAATTGCAAAAGGCTTATCAGCAGTAAACTAACACATGTTTGTAGAATTAGGCTTTATTGCATCAACATGACCTGTTCTCCATTATCCAATGTCACTCTAAATAAAGGCCGAATCTTTGACTCTTCATCTCTCAACACTTCCATCTTATATACTGTGTAAACATTTGGATCTGAGATGTTCAAAATTGAAAGGAAAAGAAAAAAATGTCATGCAACTCCAATTAAAAATGATCTGTCGAGAGAGAGATAACATCTCAAAACAGACACCAAGTTCAGGAAAGGGTTAAAGTTTACTTTCCCACAATACTTACCTGCTATTGAGTTAAACTTCCTCAAAGCAGTATATCCTTCAGGCCAGATGAACCTATCATCCTGAAAATATTCTGAGTCCTTAACAATGCTTCCTGCAAAAAAGTTTGCAAGCTCTTAGTAAATTGAATTAAGAGTAGTCACTTATGGAAACTTCCAATTATCGGTGTAAATTACATATCAAATCAAATTGAGGGAATAAAAGTGGAAGTTAAAGAATACTAGATTTTTCTTTTCTTACAAGTCAAATCTAAATAGAGGAATGTACAGTATAAGTAGTTGAATTTCTTGAAATTATGGAACCTTCAAGCATTGGTTGATTATAAGTACGTTACCAAGGATGACCCATAACTTCAGATAAAAATAAATGTGGAATTTTGAACAGTGTCCCAGAATAAAGGCTCAAAATTACCAAGGCTTAAAATTTGTAGATCCCCAATGACATAAGGAGAGGTCCCAAGGCTCCCCAGTATCCTCTGAATTACTTCATCCTTATAGAAATCTCCACCTGAATCTGTGCTTGCATCATCCTCACCACCCAGGGTCTCACAACTATCAGCATTCATGCCATTTTGCAGTTGTAGCATTCTTTTTGGAAGTTTTTGTTCACTCAGATACCTGTTCAGAAACAGCACTAGTTCAAATGGTATTCTTGAAAGGTAAAAGTTCAAATATCATCAGTTATGCAGCTTTAAAAAAAATGAGAAAGTAACCCTACAGGTACCAATATGTATCTAGTGAACCGTCAGGTTTATATGAGGCTAAAGGAACACTAATAAAAGATTTAAGTGTCAGAGACTTACTTTAAGGCCCATTAACATGAAAAACTAATTGTCAACTTTCAAAAACCATCAACTCACAATTTGACCCAATTAACATAGGGCAAGATTCCATTTGATAAACAGAAGTTATCTCACCTAAATTTCATCCTTGAAGGAATGCCCCCTGATGTTTTGAAAGGGAAATAGAAAGGCAGAGTTTGAAAATAACAAAATACTTGGAGCATCAAAACTGTTAGGGTATATATCTAAATGACTATAGCGTTGGAACTACTGGTAGTCCAGAGTCAACCTAGCTCGCTTTTACCAGAGTGGTTCTGCATTGATCTTCATCATTCTCAATGCAGGCATGCAGCCACACATATTTTCAAGAACAACTGGACATGTTCCTATTAAATTTTTAGTCTCCCTCTTCAAGTGTGCCACTGCTCTTCGTTGCAGTGGTCATTTTGATTATAGCTGTAAGATAAATAGGCAACTAACAAGATGGAATATGGGAACTAATCAGCAAGTGTCAGTAGAGCAGAAGAACCTTTCAGCTCTTGAGAATGTTAACAAACAAAAGATGGTTTGCACCTTAAAATTTTCGTAACATGACATTATGGACCTAAACTTAGAAATTTTGAACATGATATTTTGGAGAATTTAAGCATATTAACCTAGCTCACAGGATGCCCACCTTTTTGTGTTTCCCAAATACTTTTTCTTTCATTTATCAATCAAAGACCGATAGGTGTACTAGAAGAATCTTAGATTGTATGACAGGATTAAAGAGACATAAGTTGTGACAAGAAGAACAAAGAAAAAGTTAGGTAAATTGCATTAGATATGATAACAGAATTATGAAATATCTGATTAGCATCCCAACGAAGAAAGCAAAAAAGAAAAAAGGAAGTAGCGGGAACTTGTCAGTAATCTTACATTTTTGCTTCTTCCAAGCTTCGAGCAAAACGAGGCTTCTTGCACTTAAGGTGGAAACAAGAAAGAAGCCCTCTGAGAAAAGATATTACCTGCTTTGGTTTTACTCTGAAAGATTACAAATATGTCAGCCTCCAAAACTTAACCATCTATTAAATAAAGTCATGATGAACGCACATGCTAGATACACCCAAAAACTCAAATGCAGCACAGACCTTGCAAAATCATGGGTCCCAAAAAATTGTACAAGAGCTGATTTTCCTCCACCAAATTTGTTTAAACCCTTTCGATCGGAAATAAGGGCTTCATCCACAACAATGGCTGGCCACATTGCATGACCTGCACCATAATGTAAGAGGATAGGATTTCTGTCAGGTGGAAAAGGATTTTATTTGTTGTTCAAATTTTACATATTGAAAAGGCAACTAGTACAGTAGCAAATAAAGGACATCAAAAATTGATGCAACCGAGCTTGAGAAACTCATGGAACTGGGAAAATACACCCCTAAACATGATCATTAACCAGAGTCTCAACCCAGCTTAGCCAAGATTTCATAACTGGTTCAGGTTAGATATAGTCATGTATGGATCCTTGTTTTACATAAAGCACTATTATATAGCCAGAAGGATAATATATGAGTTGAATGTTCGATTTTGTGTCAAGGTATGAAGCTCGATGTGGTATTAGAATTAATAGTCAGCAGAAATCAGAGTACATAACATCATCACTTATATTATTGATTATAAAATACAACTCTCCAAGAAACAAGGATAAGTATAGCTTATGCAGAGTTACCGCTCTACACCACTTAATTTACTAACTGTGGGCAGAATCAGGGCATTATAGTGAATGGTTACAAACATACACAAGTCCTTTTACCCCTATTTTATATTCTTTTCTCCCTAAACATCAGTTGTCACTCTTGAATAAGCAAGGGAAAATAGAGGCCAGAATTTTGCTCACACCAATACACAAACAAAAAACTCAGATTTGAAAGAATTAAAGAGATAAGAAGATAATTTGATGAAACCAGTAAGTTTGGCCCATATGATGTCGCCTGGCTCCAGATCTTGGCAGTCATCCAGGTTAGCAGCTAATATAACCATCTCATCATAATCGTAGCCGTCAGCATCAGAACATTTCACGTTGAAAGTAAGGTTGAGATGCACCACATCCTCGCGAGAAAGAAAGAATTTTATTTTCTCATCTTGCAGACCAAGATCCTCCTCATCACCATCTTCATATTTGACCTGAATTACGTTTCATTTTAGGTTAGAAATCTACTCTTAACACTTCAACACTAATAGCAATTCAAAATTATCATACATGGTGTCGTTCGATCTCTGAACAGTAACTGACAACACATCCAGAATACCAAGCAGCATCCAATGGCCAATATACCTGCACATACGCAGCTTAATTATTTAGAAAAAGAAAAGGCAAGTAACCTCAGAAAATGAAAGATGAAAAGTTTTGACGCATGTTCTTGCCTTGCATGATAGGCCAACAAAAGTTTCTGGATCAACACCATCAAAACTCAACCTATGCACGTCAAATTCTACATCCGTGAATAATGCAAGGACAAAAGTTATGAACATAGATAGACATTAAAGCCCCCCCTCTGGCGACTGAGAGAGTTGAGAAATACAGCAATATAAGCCAAAAATTGTTTGCTCCTCCTGTCAAGTAATAAGAACTTGCGCTGAATGTTCTCAAACACTAGCTATCCTCACCTCAATCCATGTAACCGATATGATTCATATTCCTAAGCAATACCATAAATCTAACTCGATATTTTGCTAAAAGTTCCCACCTCGAAACTTTAAATGCAGTTGCAACTCCAATTTCGATTATCCTTGTTCCACCCAAACACATGAAATGAGAATCACGACAAATAATGATACAGAAAACCTACCTGACCCATCTTTTAGTAGTACGCAAAACATTCTCACAACCCTCCATAGAAGCAAGCTTCTTTCTTGACAAGCATCCAGGCTTACTATTCTTCTTGTGATTACCAGAATTACTAGCTACATTGTTATTTCCACAATCCCTCAGTTTTGGCCTATTCCAATCCACCAAAACAGTTGAATCAATCCCCAGTTTCTCCAACTCACTAGCCCCAATCCTCCCCCTCTTCTCCTTCTTCTTCTTCAGCTCGCACTGGATGGAACCCTCAAACTGGCAAATTTCAGTCTTCGTAGAACACGCGACCGCAGAATCAAAAAACGACATACTCTGAACAGAATTTTGACGCCTTTTGCTCCGGCGAGAATAAACATGAAGCACCGGCGTTTCAATCGAGCAGGTACCGTCGTGAACAACAAGCTTCCGAGCTTTAACCTTCTTCGACGTACCGTTTGACGATCCAATTGAGCTGACGCGACCAGAAGCCGCTGAGTAGACCCGGTCCAACGACGCGTATTTCACTGGAGTCCCGGCGTGACCTTCGTCGACGTTAATGTCGCCGTCTTCCTCTAATTTTACTTGGACTTCTTGTTCTTCGCCGTCGTCGAGGCTTTTGTTGTCTCTGTAAGCAAATGCCATGGGAAAAGAAGCGGAAATTTTTCTTTATTTTTCTTTTTAATAAAGGTTTTGGTTTGAAATTGAAGGCAGCTAGAACAAGAGCTTGGTGCTTCCAGTTGCTCTCTCACTATGCACCTTGTTCGCAAATGTTAATGAATTTGGGGAACTTTCTAGGGTTAGGTTTTAGGATTCTGGAGGGGAGGGGTTTGGTCTTCCCCGAATTACCAGTTTCCCGCCTGAGTTGGCGAGTGTGATTTGCAATTTGCTTCGCTACGCTACTGTCCTCTCTTTTCTTATTTTTCAACCGTTTTTTGTTTTTTGGTAGGTACTAATACCATGAAAGATTGTTTAAGAAGAGGGACACAACTTTAATGATGAAAATTATTATTTTTTTACTGAATTATGCAAATAAATAAATTTAAAAAGTTAAATGAAATTTATTTAAGAAGTAAACTAAAAAAAACAATAACAAAGACAACATCAAATAAAAATCACACTCGCACATGAGGCCTAGAAAAATCCAATAATATGCAATATTAGTTCTAACTAAAAGAAATGTTGTTTTCAAATCAATGTTATGAATATCGTACTTGGTTCAGTACCGGATTAAACTTTGGAACGGAGCTCTATCGGTACCAGTTAGTACCAGGTACCGTTTCGAAAAAAATTTAAATTTATAAAATAATCCCTAAAAATTTTAAAAATTGCAAAATAATTCATATTGGTATATTATACAGTTGTACTGTACACTTGACTAGTTTACTGTTTACATCAACCATATTTTCAAAAAATCTTAATAATAAATAATAATGACAATTAATATGAAATAATAATAATTTTTTAATATTTCACATATAAATAATAACCACAATTAATATAAAAAAGATAATCATCATCATTCAAATATA